>JAOBAT010011570.1:0-32505 GCA_026413305.1 Hydrozoanthus tunicans | reverse complement strand
ACTGTTGGACTCCAAAGACCTATGGTTTAACGTCCTTAATCGAGAAGACGCGAAGGTCTAACCGTTTGCAGATGCTATAGCAAAGGCAGCACCTTCTCCTCAGTTGTTTTAAGACCCTGAGTAAAGGTCCGGCACCGGGAATCGAACCCGGGGCCCCCGCACGACAGACTGGTGCCTTACCAACTGGACTATTCAGGCGGCGGTTAACTTAACCACCCTTTTTTCATGTTAAAAACGGTTCCACGTAAACTGAAAATGTTCTAGCTTTAAAACCTCAGCTTGAAAACCTACAAAGCAACCATTCATTTTCTGTCTCTTTACGAGTAGATTCAGAAAATGTCCAATGCTTCTACAGATTCTGAGTTTGTAAATTTTTTGAGATTTTGATTTTGTCTTTGAAAAATCCAGCAGAATAAGGCGTAGTACATTGATTTAAGTAAAGCTTTTCCGAAAATTAAAGTTATCTTTTCTCACATAGTCCAAAAAACGCAAGTTCTTTACCAAATGGAGGAGTTTCACCAATGGAAAGCAGGATAGAAGACGAAATTTTGTCGAGAGTGTATCACTAATGGAACTTAGACTCTTCTTTGTAAGGTGGAAAGAACACACCTCCATGAAGACGTCTCTCAGGTAACTTCTCGATGAGTACTTACAAGTTCTTCCAAATCCTTGGAAATTCCTGGTACTTCATGTTTGCAAGTGCACTTGAGAAGCTATAAAAGATAAGAATTTCCTCCGAAGTGAATATCACAGTGTTTTGAAATGCTACATGCACAGACTGTATGACACCGAAACAAGCGCACAAGAACGACGCCTGGGGGAAGTTTACCCAGCCTCGTTGCCATGGATTTATTTTGATAGCAAACCGTATGTGTGCAGTACTTCGAAAACCGTCCATTACGGCTCGTATAGAAAAAATTTGTTGTCAGAAAGATGGAAAAACAATGGGAACACAAGTGGTTATGGAGAGCGCATTCTGGATAATATTTTTTTAGGCTATTTTTTTTACCTGTACCAGTGTGTTTATTTTGCCGTATTTGATCAAGGTTCTTATATATGCAATCAAATGCAATTTAGGCATTCTTAAGACTCTCTTTAGGTGCAGAATAACGCAGTAAATAAGTTTATACTTTAAAAATTCTTGAAAAGGTACCCAGAATACTCTTGAAAACTACCATCTAATTCACAGCCTCATTTCAGCAAAATGACATGCGATGCTTCATCGAAAGAAATATTAGTTATTCTTAGCTTTATCTTTTGCCAGAAAACTTAAGGAATCTACATAAGTATAGCAATAATTTTACCTAGACATGGACTTTGTTTCCTATATTTTTGGAAGTAAATAAATGTTAAATGACCTTCGTTAGTGACCGTTCTTACTTTGCGCTGTGAAAATAAACATTAAAAACAAAAAAAACAGCATGAATTAGGAGTGATCTCTCTGTTCCAGAACCAAGGCTACAAATCATTTCCAGAGAACAGACAGGCAACTGGTACGCAGAACAATGGACAAGTGGTTATTTGCGATGAAAGTTGCCAGCTTTAGAAACCAAGTTCGTTTGAATTGGTCAAGACTATGTGCAAAGTAAGTGAGCTAAATCTCTGAATTTCCCAGAAAGTGCTGTTCATCTAGTAAAAAGGAAAACGATAGCGTGCTGGCCAACCTTCCTTTGTTTCTCCTTCAGAACTACGACCCTGAAAGACATTAACGCGTCCTATAGACCGGACGCTCTATGGTTGTTGATCTATCCTTCTTTAAGTTGCAAAACTAAAAAAAAAACATTCTTGCGTCTTTTTTGAGAAAATGTATAAAAGTAGTGTATCGTTCAGAATGATAAGCTTGTGAAAAATCAGTTTTAGAGGTTGCACCACAGTTAAATCCCGGTGTTTCGAACTCGATGGTTTGAACACCTTGCTTGTTTGAAACAAAATCAAGTCTCCTCAAAATACAAAATCAGTTGATCCAAACTCGGTTGTTTCAAACCACCACTAAATCGATTTTTTCATGTCCCACCGGAAATCGTGCTAACGGAGTTCAGTACACCGTTTAGTGAAACCTTTTTTATACAAAAAGCAATAGTGTTGTACATAGAAAATTATCTTTTTTCTTTGATGTTTTTGTAGGAAAGCATGTAAAAGTTGGAAGCTGCTTTTGAGGAAGAAATACTTGGAGCGGCGTTTGATGGACGTTACTCCAACTCTAAGAATAATGGTCTTACGAAGTATGTTACCGATTTTTCTAAGACCCTTTTAATAATGATAATAAAGAATAATTTTTATGAGACAAAAATAAACATCTAACTTTACATTGAATATAACATGACAAAAGCATACGTTTTTAGATCCAGGCGTCTGCAGTTGTAAGGGAGCAGCCCCTCAAGTAGCCAAACGAAAATATGTATTTAATATGTCAAAATGTTTATATTAAGAAAAACTAAAGCTCAAAACATTAGAAAAAAAGAGAAACAATTACTCAAAAAAGGGCTAATTCGGTCCCCACTATACTACTCCTAGAAACATTTAAGAAGTGGCTCCAACAAAAGAGAAGCGTGGATGAAGAAAAGGAGAAGGCCTCCCACGTGAAGAGCATCTTGCAGCGCAGTGTCAAACTACGAGTGCTCCAGGCCTGGAGGGTCGCTAACCAGGAGGCGCAGATAGTTGCTCCAATGGTAGCCAGGCGAGAACACAAGGTTATTGCCCGGTAAGATACGTAGAGTTCTTCTCTTCCCTTAACGAAGTTCCTTCATACCAAGTTTTACTCTAACTGCCTTCCTTTAACAGTACAATATATAACAAGATGGCAGTTCTCGGAGAAAATGAAATTTGAACTTCTACCACAAAACATCCATTCGTCATAACCAGTTTCAAGGAAGAAGTTTTTAAGAAAATGCAAACTTATCAGCTAGCATTCTTGGGATTAACTCTCAAATAGTAAGTTTTCGGGGGAAGTTTTTGATTATTTTAATTCTTTTCTAAAGTTTCTTGTGAGAACTTTGAACATTTAATCAGTTTGTAACATGCGTTGGTCCTAAAAATTTCTCATCTACTTGCTGTATATCTATTTGGTTTTAAGTTCTTGAAATGTATTAATTCACGACTCTTCCTGGCACGTGACATTGCATAGGTTCTCTAAAAAGAGTTTTTACAAGATGAAAGTCATTAAGAAGCACTTAGTCAGTCACGAGTTCATGGGGCGAACATTACTCATTGCTTTTTTGTTTTATTCCCCACTTTTTTCAAACTATATTTTTTACCTACTATACTTACTACGTCAATTTTTAGGAACAAGCGTATAGCTCAGTTGGTTAGTGCGCGGCCTTCGGAGCTAGAGGTCCCCAGTTCGATTCCCGGTGACTGCACGTCTGTTTGGACTTTCTTCTGATCAGTGTAGCTGTAGCTTTGAATACTCGTAAAACCTAGCACTGACAGAGGGAGGGGGTAAAGGGTGCACCGTCGGCTTCTGTTGATAACAGCACTCTCTGAGAGCTGAAGGAACTACCGATGTTAAAAAACGGTACCTTTCCTTTTTACCATGACAAATTTTGTTAACAAAGAAACAAAAATAATCTTGTTGATACTTTTTGGGCAGTTTCATAACATTGAGTCGCTATACGAGCCTATATTTCCAGGAACGTTTGAAAAACCATTTATTTTAGATCTTATTTAGAATTGACTGTTGCATTGTGTCGTTTTAGTTGGGAAGGCTGTTTTTAAAACATAAAATAGGTAAACTTTCTCGGTGTATTTTGTAGCTGGCTGTACACGGACCCTCACTTGATAAACTACCCTTAGAGTTGCAGACATACCCTAAGCGTCAGGAGTTACTTGTCAATCTTGGGTTTGTATCCCAAAACAAGAACGAAGACGATCTTTATTCACTGACAAGATAACATACTGCTCGGTTGTGTTGTTAATATATAAATCTTTTTGTTTGGTAGAGTATTTGATGCTTGGAGACTACATGTGTACCGGCAGAATCACATTGTGAATCATCTAACACGAGCTAGAGAGACCCTTCTGGAAAAGTATTTCTGTTACTGGAGGTAAGGTCCATTTAGGATATAAACTCACTTGGGATGAAACTAGTTTATCTTTTTATCTAAGGCCTTTCTTGCTTTCATTTGAAAGATAATATAGTGCTGAATAAATAATCCTTCTAATACTGTTCTCACATTCCAATCACAGAAGTAGAGCCGTACTTATTCAGAAGGAGCGCAATGCAGTCGAAAGTTTACTTTACTCTAAGAGTTCCCGACACTTCAAGGCATGGCGAGGTAAGGCTCTAACAACTTGTAATATCTTGAACACAACTATTTCGTGAGTGCTCTCCAACGACAGACTGAAAGAACAATCCACTTCTGGTAGAACGATAGAAATATACTGTCTTTACACAGCATTCAGCGAAGACAGAGATTTGTGATGTTGAAATCAATCATTTAAAGTTTGCACTTAGTAGTTGAGTAAATAAAATGTTGCCTTGTTTTGCTGTTCAAAACAGCAGTTTACGGCTGTATTTGTAAGTTTTTACCTTTTTTAATTACTCTTTAAAGTCCCTATCAAGCTTAATTTTTTAATTTTTGTATTAAAACTGTTGTCATCTGTGAATTCAAAATTCGAATAACCAAAGAAAATTTCCACGTCTGAGTATGGTTTTTAATCAAAAAAAGATTGGAGTGTAAATTTTGACCGAGCAGGCTGGGGCTGTAACCGGTGACGTAGCAGCAGTGAGTTATGTGGTTTTCGTTTAAAAAAATTCATTTCTCTTAAAAACCTCATAAAACTTTTATTTCAAACAATTTCAAAGGAATAACTTTGAGATAAAAAAGATTGTCCCGCTTTATGCCTCGTGCTACGTCATCATTGCATGCTTCATGTCTAAAAAATGTAACAGGAACGGCGAGAGAAGGTTTTATTTCCAAAAGTTACTATTATTAAAGGGTTCTACTTTTCATCTGGAACTTAAAAAATAAGCTTGATAGGGACTTTAAAATGTTGGTTACAAGTGATGATATAGTTTTTAAAATTGCTTAGGAAAAAAGAAGACCAAATATTAATGCAACATCGTCAGATACTTTGGCGGTTGTTGCATGTGTTTGTGAAACACTTAATCGCTTTATTTTACGTGGAGTTAAGTTTCTGGTGCTTGTCGTTCTTTAAGGCTACGTTTTGAACATGAGGCTAGAGCGCCTAAGGAAAAGAGCCAGGATATTGACTTTGATGCAGACTTACTTTAACCGCTGGAAAAGCAAAGTTGAGGAAAAACATGAAGCTAAAGACCAACAAGATGCAAATGAAGTAAGCAAACGCTAAACTGGATCATTTCTTTTATGCCATATCATGTTATTTGAGTCTCATTGTCTTAGCAACTATGACATTGAAGAGTGCATATTGCTTTTCATGAAACTGGGGGATGAAAGGGTAAAGATTGAATATTCCAAAACTAACGATAATGATATGTTAATGTCTTGATGTTTTGCTTATAAAATAGGCTAAAAGATTTTCATAGATTTTTTTAACACGTTTTCGACATTGTGGCCATCTTTGTCTTCATGATGACCACAGTGTCGAAAACGTTTTTAAAATATCATGAAAACCTTTCAGTCTATCATTTTGAATATAATAATGTTAAAATTTACTGACTTAGATAGTTCTCTAAAAGCCACAACCAAAGGTGTCCTTAAACTACTATTGAGTTGCCCTGAGTTTTTTGAGTTTTCCACAAATCCATTAAGTCCCCGAAACAAGGTAGAAATAACATTTTAACTTCCTTAATCCGTTACACCTTTTAAAGAACGCTTTATTAAATAATTTCTTGGTAGTGTTTCAAAATTCGACAAAGATCATATTGATACACAGTCCATTTTTTTTGTCTAAAATCGCTAAGTACTACTGTTTCCTTAAAATTTGAAAATATTGTAATAACGAATGACCACATCAATGGAACTGACGGCTGGTTCGTTTTTAGGCAAGGCATCGACTGTTGATTTCTTGGGTGTTCAATTACTGGTGTCAGTCAGCTAAGATGTTGAGAGACCGGCTGAATGAACAGGAACAGCAACTTCTTTCACAGAATAAGAGGTCGTGTTTGGAACGGGCGTTCAGACACTGGTTGAGGCTTTACAGAAATGAAGAGAAAGCAAGGTATCCCTTATTGATGACTTGTCAATAATAAGTATATGTCGTTGCAAGCTATTTTCTTCTATCGCAAAAGCGCTTTCCAATTAAACCGAGTTAAAGTCTTAGTTTGCAGGAGGTTGGCAGTCAATAAGCGTGGTTAAAGATTTGATAACGATTTTCAGATCCTTTCAACGGTAAGATTAGGATCTGAAACCGCGACAACCGTTTTTAAACCTTACCTTTGAAGCACACTTACTTCTGGGAAAATCTTTGAAAACGAGTTTCAAACTTAAGTTGTTTGAGAGTTCTCTCCTATCGTTTTTATTCTTTCTTTCCTTTTCACATTCTATTCATTCCTTTTCTTTATTTTTTCTCCCTTCTATTCGTTTTTATCTTTTTTCCCTTTGTTTGTCAGTAGTGCAGACCAGCTCATTCCCACGGACTATGAACTAATTAAATTTGGTGTATCATAAACGGCCTTGCCTTGTGCCCACACTCTTCAGTACTGATAATAAGCATAATTTGATTTTGTTATCTTTGTACCAGTCATTTAAATGGAAGGTGCTACCCCGATCAATTGCTATTAACCTTTTTAATTATTTGCGACCAGAAGAGACTAAATTCAAAGTAAAACGGTTTCAAACAAAATTTGTATTAGAGAAGACGCCTAAACGCCCAAGTAACCTTTACCATTTACATTCAATGGTGCTTTTTTTGTGTCATTTTTGCTGTAGATTCACTTTTTACTTGCAGGACACAACTTGAAGTATTTTCTATTTTTCTAAATTCAGAAGGAACCAAGAAAAGCAAATACATGAGATAACATCAATGTAACTTATTTTCTAGGGAGCACATCAAGTACAGACGCGACGAATTCTTGAGAAAGATCATTCTGGCATGGCAAAAAGATACAAAGGAGACACTTGACAAGGAAGTGTTCGACTTCACCTCCTCACTGACGTTAGACACATCTTTAGGTTCGATGTTGGGCTCAACATTTAGGTCGACTCTTGGCTCGTCTTACCAGTCTGATGCTCTCTCGACATCTGGTTACGCAACTGACTTGAGGATGAGGAGGGGCTCTGGACCTGTGCCGCAGCATTTCCTCAGAATAGATGATAGAGATGATGAGGTGATTTTTAGTTTCTGACCTGCATTGACCTCCTCCCTTTTTGTGAGTGGCACAGTTGCCAACACTCCAAGGGTCAGCCGGACAATTGTATTGTGTCCTTTTCAGTAGATTCAGTCGCGTAAGCGGTCGCCAGCTTAAGCTGGGGGCTTACCTTCAAAAGATTAGTAATAAAGGGAACCAAAGACTCCTATTTCCCCAAAAGCTTCTGAGACTAGAAACAAGCAACGGGCTAGTTAGGATGAAAGGAATAAGTTTTGGGTTGGTCGTTTTCCTTTTAATTTAAGCAGCGTATTTGTTTCCTATAAGCTCTACTTTTTACCTAAATTCACGTAAATATGTCTCCTTGAAAAAGAGGTACTCATTCTACGAAGTATTTTAATTACAGTTCATTTATATTTTCATTTATGTTTGTCTTAATTATGGTAAATATCGTTTTTTTAAGTTAGTTATTCTATGAAGTCATTCCATTTCTTGTGGTATCAGTACCAATTACCTTTTTCCTGTCATCACCAGGTTGTATCGCTGCCAGGTCGAATTGACCAATTACGTTCAGCTGTCATCAAGACTGCACCGATAACTGTCCTTCGCGAAGCTAGCTCAGGCAGGGTTTCACCCCAAACTGTACCAGATACAGTTCTGGGACATGTCTCCCCACCGCCTGTAGGTGCAAGCAGCCACCATCCCATGTCCCCTTTGCTCGTTCAACCAACATCCCCCACTCCTTCAAGCAGTCCAGAGTACATGTTACCTAGTTTCAATTGCACCGTTCCCCACAAGTCTGATGACGACCTGGTACCTACACTTGGACTTCACTCAGGTAGCGATGAGTCAGAAGAGCAGGTAGGTTCATACTTAAGCTTGCATTTTGGTTACCACAATTCACTTTGCGAGCCCTTGGAAGATTCAAGTCTTGCTTTGTCAGCTACTGTGTTATTTTTTCCCATTGAATAGAATAAAGAGTAAGATCACAATTACGTGAACCCCAAGTATTTCCAAAATTCCTTCTAATGTATGAAAGTATAGTTCGAAGTACTTGGGGTTCATGTAATTGTTAACAACAAACTGTGGAAGCATTGCATCCACAGCATTTAAATGACACATCTTACTATGCTGAGCCCGATTGTGGCGTTTTTGTATTTTGTTTTTTAGGATCAGAAGGGCAGGTAGGCTCACCCTCAAGCATACTTTTTTGGCTACCGAGATCCATCAATTGAGTCTTTGAAGGATTCAAGTCCTGCTTTATCAGCTACTTTGCAACTTCCTCATTAGATAGTTAAAAAGAGTTAGATGATAGTTACATGAATCCTAGTTTCTTAGAGTTTCGTGTACTGGATAAATGGCACCCACAGCAGTTGGTGAAGTGACACTTCTTACAATGCTGAGCACGAGTGTGGTATTTTGTTGTTTTTTAGGATGACAGAGGGAGCGTCATGTCGAGCTTTTCAGTGACTGGTCGCAGTATCGAGTCCGTCCGGGACCGTGAGATGGTGCTGACAGACACAATCCTCCACTGGCGTTTACTCCCACTTAGCCTGACCTTTAGAACGTGGATGAAGTTCACGCGGCAACGCAAGCTACAACGAGAACTGCTGTTCTACTTACAGGAGAAGAAAAGGAAAGAAGTGATGGCTTACACCCTAAAGAAGTGGCGAAGAGAGCTTTTTGTTAAATTCTCCGCCAGAGAACACTGGGTGGGTTTATCACGGGCTATGACAGAAAACTAATCATACATGTTTCCTATGGTAAATGTTATTTTTTGAAATGGCTCCCAGGTCAACTCAACACTGGACACTGGCTAGTGTTGTTGCACTCTTACTATTGTCATCAAAAGAACCACATTGATGTTTTTGTTAGAAAGATATCATTAGTTTTTTCTTTATTTGTATTTTTAACAAAATTATTTTTATTAAAAAGAGTTCTGCGTCGTGAGATTCACAAACACAGTATAATTTGTCATTAACGCGATCATCATCATTATTGTTATTATTGTTATTATTTTTGTTATTGTTATTACTTTTAAATAAGACTCGCCACTTTCTTTACAGCTGTACAAGACAAGACATAAGTGTTTAATGGCGTGGCACGACTATGTACGGTACAGTCGCGAAAAGGAAGAAAACAAATTCAAAGCAGATAAGCACTCAAGAAAGACACGCTTAAGAAGATATTTGAAGATGTGGCAAACTCGGGTGAGTTGCTACCAAGGGTCTGATTTTGTTCGAGTTGCCACCTTCACCTGTAACCTGGTTGGATATGTCCCTTTTAAACAACAAGTTGCAACAGTTCTGTGCCAAGAAACTGCACGTTTCAAAAACGAATGATTAACAATGGTTGAACTTGGCTACAACCAACAGTAGTATTCCAAGAAACTATGATTTCCAAAAAACCTTGACAAATTTTATTTCTAGTTTGGTTACACAGTACTATCCAAGAAATGCCTTTTTTCATAATCGAGTTCTAATTAAGTATGTGCCAAGAAACTGCAGGTTTCAAGACCAAATGCTTACAACGGTTGAGCCTGGCTACAAATAAAAGCTGCATTCCAAGAAACTGGAATTTTTTTTGAAAAAAGAATGATTGACAAATTTTATGTCTGATTTCGTTACACAATAATTTCCAAAAAATGGCAACTTTCCAAATTGAGTGCCAAATAAGAAAAACAAAAAAAAAAGTTTTACTTCTGGTTACGTTACACAGTACAATCCAAGAAATGGCAATTTTCCAAGACCATAACTGGCTACTTAAATTGATAAACAAGTTTTGGGTCTTGTTACGTTTTACAGTATTATTCCAAGAAACGGCTCCTTACGTTCGTGATCCAGTGGAGGAGAGAAGCACTTGGTAAGTACTTCATTTTTATATATATATATACAATGTAGACAATGTATAGGTTTGTATATAGACGTATATGTATGAATGAACTAATGTTTAGATGTCTTTTCTTGCTGACCTCAATAGCCAATATTGGTCTAACAACAAATGACAAATATCGGCATACATACATGATGATTGCAACATCTTTACAAATGAGAGCCGACTCATTACTTATACTTGAGCCCAGCAAAAGATCTGCATTTTTTCAGCCAAATGTGGCATACAAACGAAGTCACCGTAACAGAGCTTATAGGACCTGATTGAGGAATATCCTCCTTATGGATTTCATGTGTCTTTTCAGACCCGAGGTTGATTTACAGACTTTACCACATACAACACAACTGTTTTCAGGTGGTCTTGGAGGAAGGTCTACGCCTATGAGATTAGATTTAAGAGCACTGGCATACAACTTTACATACATACATACACACACTTTATTTCACTCATCGTATGGCTTTTCGGTGACATTAACAATAGGTTATTAACTAGTTGCAATTGTTCAAAAGCTGCTACTAGTATAAAGCGAGTAAAATTAGATGACAAATTACTAAAAAGCTAAAATGTTTGATATTCATGATAAGTAAAATTACATTTCGAGCCATTTGGCAAGCAGTGATCTCTTTACAGATTTTTTAAACACTTTAACAGGCTTGACTTCTGTTTGCTCTTTTGGAAGGGATTTCCAACAAGCTGTTGTATGTGTAAATCTTTTGGCCTGATTGTGTGCAAACACATGTATATTTGATACCATTAATGTTGCTATTGTTATTGGTGCCTGCAGTTAACTGTTTATCTGTTTGATATTCTAGTTACTAAGCAACATAAGGAGATTAGCGAGATAGTAAGACGCAAGCGAGACACACAGCAGTTGAAGGAAAAGTTCCTGTACTGGGTGGATCTAACGAAAAAGAGTCAGGGGGCCAAAGCGTTCTACTCTGACAAACTGTTACCCAAGTAAGTGCTTATAATAACAAAACGAGAAAAATAGGCTAAATATATTTTATGCCGATAAACAAATAGTTTTAAAGTAGTGTTGGAAGTTGTTGAGCTACCAGCCTTTTCTCGCAGTACCGTATTTGTTCGAGTTAGCATTACCGTTGAATAAGCCCCCCCCCCCCCTCGATTTAAACGCCCCCTCCTAAAAAAGTTATTAGAATTGCTGTGAAATCGCGTTTTATTAAAGCCCACAGTTATAGCTGGCTTAGATATCGACCATTGTGCTTGCAGTTCTCGATATATAACTAGAAATAAACCGCTTAGAACTCGTTTAGTTTAATAGGCAGTATTGTCATGTTCCTTTGTGTGGAAGATGACCTTGAACTTTCTCAAGTATGGAATGTCTCTGCGACTAAAATGGAAATGAATAAGCTCTACTCTCGAATAAGCCCGACCAAAAATTTATATAAGAGCCCGGCGAATAAATATGGTATTTGCATTTCCTGTTTACAATACAAGTGTTGAGAGTGCTGTTATTGTGAAAAAGTATTAACTGTTGAACCTATACTTTATTTTTTATCTTTATTGTTATTGTTATGGTTATTATTGCTTTTATGATTATCATTATTATTATTATCTTTTTTATCATTGTTATCATTATTATTATTATTATTATTATTATTATTATTATTATTATTATTATTACTGTTATTATTACTACTATTATTATCAATACTATCTTATACGATTCTTTTCGGCGTAGATTTTTTGCGGCTTGGCACGTCCTAACCAGAGACGTCATAGTCAGAAAGCAAAAGATGGAGATCTTTTCTGAAAGACGTCTTCTTGCAATGGTATGTGAGTAGCCAAAGCTAAAAAACGGGAAATCTTGCGTTGAGGGGCTGAATCATCTTATCTTTTGGAAGGGAGAACTAAAATTGAAAACAAAAAGAGGATATGAAAAAAAGAAAGCTCAGTTCGCTTTTGTTCTCAGTCTTTTTTTTTATTACTTTATGGTTAGGGCACAGAGGAGTTTTCCTTAAATCGGGTAGTTTTACTGTATTTCCTATTTCAGCGCTTAATAAGAAGTAAGTTTAAGTGTTTTTGTTATCAAAGACTTGTAACTCTGTAGTTGAATGTTAAGATCAATAATGCAATCAGTGTTCTTGTTTTAAAACATTTTTTACCCCTTCAATGGCTTCAGTCTCTGCATAACTCTGCCATGTGTTCCTGTGTATCTTTCTTGATATATTATTGAACAATCTGTCATCGAGTTGGTTATATCTTCTTGTTTTTATGTAGACGAATGTATCCACGAGTTGCTACAGTCTTTTTTTTCAATCTTAATTTCGGCTTTTAATTTAAACAGGTTTGGTTTAGTGTTTCATTAATCTAACTGTTTTCTCTTCTCTCGTGTAGTCGTTCAAGGAATGGCGGTTCCGGTATGCTGCTGCACAAAGAGCCGATGATCTCCTTGAGGTAGGGCGTCCGAGCGTTGGAGCAACAAAGATTTTCTCTGAAACCTTAATTTTGTGATCAAAAATGACGGAAAAGTTTTGTGTTTTGCAGGTGAAGGAAACAAACTTGCTGCTTATAGTGGTGAAGAACTGGCACAGTTGGGCTGAGGGTAAGGCAGCAAAATGCCAGCATTACTTAATCGGCTGTTTGCTAATTCTGTTTTACCGCTTCTGCAGTGACTATAGACGGGATTAGAACTAGCCCAAGAGGGTTTATTTTTGTTTACTCTGCGATAAAGGAAAAAGCATGTCTGTTACGATGTTCTTGTCAAATGTCTTTGGTTCATTAACTTCGAAGTAGACCACGGCCACTAGTTACAAATTCTACTTGTTCCACTCTCAAACAGCGTCTCCAGCTAATGGTCATTTCCACTATTAAATGCTTTTCACCAGGAATGAGCTCCAGAAGAAGCCGAGCGCAGCACTTCCGACGTTCCGCAGAACTCAGGACGATGAAGGAGATCTTTTCCATGTGGAAAGATTGGTCACTGCAGCTTCGGAACTCTACCAAAACCTATGAACACAAACTCATACGAAGGTAAAAATTGTCGATTACTATGTTGTGTTCTAACACCTTTTTCATATAAGCTTCTTTAACATTTTCTAGTTTTTCTTCAGAACATTTTCAGAGGTTTGAACTGTTTCGAGAAAAACGATTCGTGTAGCTTTGATGTAACTTTCTTCAGCGCTACAAGCGACCAGGTCAAGTGGAATTCGCACAACATGACATAATGCTTTCTTGTTTCTGCTGTTCTTTTGAGCAAACTACTTCAAATGCGTGTTGTGTTGAGAATACGACAAAAGTTGATGATGGTGATGATGATGGTAATGATCAAGATCATGGTAGTGACCATGACAATGGTAATAGATGATGATTTACGAATTTACGTTTAACTTGTTTTAAGTACATACCGTGTCTAGATGAAAAAAGTTAGTGGATTGTTTAGAATGTTTAGGTCTTGAAAAGTCCGAAGTTTTTGATCAAGTTGAAATACTTTATTTTTGTAATTTTGCCAAACGTAACGTTAGCTGTACAAGGTCCAAAATTGCAGAAGAAAAGAGAAAATAGATCATTTTGATGCCATCGACATCCAAATTGCTGGTTAGGTCTGACGATACCTTTTTTCTTCTGCAGAGTACTGTTTGCTTGGCGAGAGTTTACTGTTTTGGGAACTCAAAACAAGCGGAAGAAGCAAGAATTTACAGAAGCGAGAGCAAGAAACCTGGTATGTATTGGGCATACCATTACTCGAGGGGGATGGAGCTTGGGGATAGGGGATTGGGAGGAGGATGTTGGGGGGGGGGCAGAAAGTTTCCGTCTGATTTCGACCGCCAATACCTACCAGAGTGTTATGATGTTTCTCGTTGTTATCAAAAAGCAAATTGCATTGTTTCTATGGCAGCAGCGTTATCAAAGCAATGTTAGTCCTTCTTTTTGGATTTTTTGTCTTTTTGATAAAAGCTTTAAGAGTTTTGCGTTTTATTGTTAGCAAGTTTTACTAACTGAGTTACAAAAAACAGTTTTTTATGCTTTTTGTTCAGTGTTATGCAAGAACTGTAGTTTTCATAATTGCGCAATACATTTTATAAATCCAAGATGGCGGTAACTGAAAGTCTTTGTTCCCTCCAAATTTGGTTTTGGTTCCTCTAGTACCATCAAATCTACGTGTCGCGGATTATTTCCCCCCCCCCCCCTTCCCTTTTCCCTTGTCCCCCGTACCAGAAACCCCAAATAAAAGTTCACCTTTGCATAAAAAATGGTGGCTGCACACTTTCCATAATTACTTGAGAATCGACGTCAGTTGTTTTTAAGTTTTCTCTTTTAGAAAAGTTCAGTTTTTGTAATGTATCACTCCGTAAACGACTATCATTTTTTGAGAGCATTGGTTGAACTTTACCATTAAAGAACAAGGCTTCTTTGTAGACAAGTTTTTCGTAAAGCCCCTTTCTGGCGTTTTACCCTTTTTGTCCTTTCTTACCCGGCACCGCATTGAAGAACTGATACGTTTCGCGAGCACTGTTACATTTAATTGTATCCCGCTGTAAGACACATGCATTAGCCCATCGCCAAAACGAAATGTGACTACGCTGTAGAAATACGGATTTTAGAGGGATTAATGATAATTCAAAACTTTGAAAACATCGTGTATATTTATCAGTTACCTTGGTTCCAAGCATACTCTTGGATTTGGGACGTACTCTCATTCGTTTTTCAGATTGCAACTATTCTGGTATCGTTTTAGCTATTTGACTAATTTAAGAACGTTAAATCATGCGTTATGCTAACCTTCTAAAATCATTCCCTTTGTGCGTGCATCATTATTCCAGGTTCGTCAAAGTTTCAACTTCTGGCGTCGTCTCCAAACCCACATAGAACAAGCCCGCGGTAACGTGCATAAGGCCGAGCGGAGACTGGTAGCGAAGTGTTTTAGCGATTGGAGATACGATGCTTTAAAGAAGCGTGCCCACAAATACAATGGCTACCGGCTGCAGCGAAAGGTACAGTTACTTCATGTCATCATTACAAATTGGTTTATTTTCACACTTTGATTAACATGGAAGCCGAAGTATTTAACCAACCCGCAGCGAAATCGGTTCAGTGATCATTAATTTTTTATCGCCAAGTCTCCGTGTTTACACTTTAGCTTGGCCCGGTTCCTCAAAACCCCAATTAACTTAACCCTGGATTAAGACAAAGTTCAATCAATAAATTCTCCAAAAGTAATGCTTTTTTATGCTTAGAGAATACTGATCAGATTTACCAATAACACAAACAGATCAACCCCAAATTTTCAGCCCAAAGTAAGCTCCTGAAGGTAGGAAACAGGAACATGGATTAAAAATACAACCCTGGATTAGCAATAATCGGGTTTTGAGGAACCGGACCCAGATCACCTTGATAACATTTTGTAGTCTGTTAACCTACACCTGCCTTGTTTGTGTAAACTTGAAACAAGCTTTTTATATTGAATGCGAACGCTGTTTTTTTTTCAAGTCCTTTCATTTTTGGCCAATGATTTTTAGCCGATTCATTAAACTTTATTTTTTTTAGAAATTATAATCAGTCAAAATCCACGTTAAGGGTTTCTGGAAATTTTAAGATCTCGCGGATAATCGTCGTTTGCCTCGATCCAAAAAATCTCTTCTGCTTAACAAACCAAACTCTCAAAATCGCTCGCGCGGTCAGAATAGGTTCATTAATCTATCAAAATGCTAAACTCAAAGTTAACTGAATACGGCTAAAGAACATCCAAGTTGGAGCTCAAAAAGAGAACAACAAAACTAAGAGAAACAGGTTTTCTAAAAGGAGCGAGCCTTCACTCACATTTAGGTCTATTAAACAGAGGGTTCATAATTCTACAAACATAACAAGCTTCATACGAGTTCGTTCTGAGTGGAAATAGAAACACTGCTTTTAGCTTTTCGACTTGGGTGAATTCAATTATAAATTTTAAAGCTTGTTTTTGTTGTTTTATTTTGTTTTCATGATTTCATTTTATTGTTACTAGCTGATTGAGGTTTTTAGTCCCATGACTACATTTAATTGGTTTAAATCCTAAAGCTCAAAAAAAGTTGTTT
Organism: Hydrozoanthus tunicans; assembly: GCA_026413305.1. Classification (NCBI taxonomy): domain Eukaryota; kingdom Metazoa; phylum Cnidaria; class Anthozoa; order Zoantharia; family Hydrozoanthidae; genus Hydrozoanthus; species Hydrozoanthus tunicans. The sequence goes on along the minus strand of JAOBAT010011570.1, from coordinate 16,350 downwards.
CTTTTTCGTGATCACGCTGACACTTTTCAGTTCTGTTAACCAGTATCCTAGCAAAATTAATCTTGTTGCAAATATTTAATAACTTTGTTTGTTTTGAATCCTTGAATTATTTTTAGTTAAGTAAATATAACCACTAAGTCACTAGAAACCATGTGTTCAAAACTAGGCTATAGAGTCAACGAGTATTTTAAAAGAATGTAAAATTTCATCTAATAGTTTATAGTAAGTTATTTTTCTTTCTTGCTACACTTTTTTGGCGAATTTGTTCCAGCGAAGAGTGAACAATCGAAATGTTAATTGTTCTAAAACGGCACCTTACAAAGATGAACATACACAAACTAACTTTTCAATCTTCTGTTGACCTTTACATTCGTTTGCCGCCCATTAAAGTACACAATTTACCTAAGCGTTTAATGTTTACTCTTTGTTCAGATGTTCCTCCACTGGTACGACCAGCACACAAAGAGAAAAACGGTGAGAGATTTTTTTTTTACGTTGCTCTGTAATCTGCTCCAAACCATTCCTTGCTTGTTCCCGGCCTTTTGTGCTAGTTCAACCTAGTTCGGTGTAATCTGTGGTTACTCAACATGGCTGACGATTGTCATCGTCATCAGATATTGTGTCTAGGAAGGAATCCAAAACATGGCCGTAGCGAAACACAAAACAGTTAGCCAGCTGTCAAGCACGAAGGAATGGGGAGACAGAAGGAAAACCTTTTGAAAAATTGTCAGTCTTAAAGTTTTGATTCTGGTTTTTCCGGCGCAGTGGCCGAGCGGTTAGCATAATCGACTGGTAACCCTAGGGTCGCGAGTTCGAGCCCCGGTCAGACCACTGTGTTATGTCTTTGAACAAGACACTTTAGCCGACTTTGTTCCAGTCGACTCAGCTTTAATACTACAGAAACTGGAGATAAGCGCCGGCCCTATGAGCCACTTAGGCTATCGATAGTAATGGGCTCAAAATGTTTCTGCTTACAGGCGAGACGTCTGATATCCAATTGGCGAAGTAAAACCGAAGGTACGTGTTCGTATTTGATTTAGTTATTTATTCTTTTCATATTAGAACTATAAAAATGTCAGAAAGAGTTCTAATTGGATAGTCTCAGTAACGACAGCTGAATGGTTGATTAACATATTACAAAAGTTTTTAAAGAGTAGTTATTACTATTGCTATACTGTTACAAGTGTATTATTTTATTATAGTGCTATTGTTGTTGAAATATTTGTTATTATTTTGTATAAGAGAAGTAGTAGTAGCACTTGCAGCTGTAATGATAAAAAAATTCTTTTAAATTTAAGTTGTGAAGTCTTGTAACTGAGCTCGGTGGCAAAGATAGAAGGAGTACAGTTACCGCGCCCAAAATTATTGTTCGTCATTGCTTCCATCTCTTGTAATAGAAGCTTCAATATATTGCTGTCTGAGTCGACGAGAAAATGCTTAAAGGGGAAGCCCTTTCCAACCTACTCTTTAATTTCTATTCGATTACAGAGTCTAAAACCATGAACAACAAAGCCTTGGAGGTTGTTCAAGGGCGAGAGAAGAAATTTCTTCGTGAAAGCTTTGACACGTGGGTGCTGGAGGCACACAAGCTACAGAGAGCGAAAAATCACGCTGCTACCAACAGCACACAGAGGTAAATCAAGTTCTTATTAAATTTAAAGTTATACAGACAAACTGTATACGTTGCTGAAATAGAAAACACAAAACTGTTACTGTTCATCAGCAGGATACCCAAACTGTGTACGTTTCCACAATTGGTTTCGGCTATATTAAAACCTATACCAATTGTAGAACAATTTAGGAACTAGGAGCCACCCACAAGTGATCACAGTAACTGAGCAACGTTAGTAAAAATGACAAAATGACACTAAATGGCCCGTACATCAATTGGTAGCAGTTTGGTAAACAGAGGATATCATTAATTGAAATTTTAGCATTTTTGGTGGGTACCTGGTTTTTTACATTCGTTCATCTTCGGTACGACTTTTGTCATCTCTGTTTAATAGTCTACGCAATAATTATCTCAACACTCCAAGATCACTTCCTATATCCGCTTCCCCGTATCTCATTAGTGACGCTAGAGAACAATGGTGAATACAATAGCTGCATGTTAGAATGCACCGTGCGCGCCACCTGCACGCCGTCGTCTTGAACATTACAAATTTGAAGTTTTTACGACTTACGAGAACGACCAACAAAAAATTATCAATCGCCATTTATCTTTAAGATTAGCACTTGTTCACAAAGCGTTACTCGAACAAAATAGAAAGCAACGAGCCAATTATCAAACGTGATCGAAAAGAACAAATAAGAAGTATGTGTTTATAAACCTAGAAACAGTGCAATAATAACGACTGAGGTGACTTGTATATGGATAGGTTGTGTATTAAGGTTAACAGCAAACTAAGTTTTCCAACTACATGTTGAATATTCGATACAGAGCGTTCTTGGCTTGGTACAGCTATGCTCACACGAGAATGCTGCACAGGCGAGTGCTGGCTGAAGTGGAGGAGAAAAAGAAGAAGGCGTTGGTAAGAACGATAATAAGCTCGTTTACTTTGAATTGGTGTAACTCTCATTTCTGATTGGCTGTAAGCACAGGGTTAAGTCTTACAGCCATTGTTTCCGTTATCTCATACCTACAGAAAGTAGTTTGTAACTGCAGGAGAAAGTTTGCAAATTTTTTCAAGCATTCAGTTTAGTTTTACTAACCCCAAATTTGATTTAAAAAAAACACTTTTGAAAAAACGGAATACTCTTAGATATACTTTTCAAGTAGAGTTTTAGAAAGACAAAATCGCCGTCACTTCAAAATTCAGCACATTGTGGATCGCAGCTCGATGGTTATACTAATTAGATAGCAGTTAAAACACCGCCAAGAAAAAGAAGACAAAACTAAAAGCTGAAAAAGAGTTTTTGAAAATGAATCAAAATTAACCCTTTCACTTACTTAGTCCATCGAGGGAGAAGAAGGTCTGTGGAGATTGAGGAGGGCTTTGTTTTTAACTATGATAATTACTTGGTATAAATTACTTGTCTTTTGAAATTCCTAACAGCTTTTCGATAGTTTTTACTTATCTCTTTAGTGATATTGACTTAAGTAAATTTCATTGAGTGTTTTAGCTGTTTTAGGCTTTAGTAAACTTCCAGCTGAGAGTGTTTGGCTGCCAAATTAAGCCACTTACTGAAGTCATTTTGTTTTTACTAATCTCTCCAAGTAAACCCAGAAACTATTTCAGTGACAACACAGCCCACGTAGTGTCTTGACAAACTTTAACCACTGCCGAATCATCAAATTCAAAGCACTGAGCAATACTTTGAATCATGTTTCAGCTAAATACTTCGTTTACCACATGGAGCGAGTTATTTCAAAGACGAGTTCAAAACCTGGAGTTGTTAGAAGGGTTTCTAGAGCACAAACAAACACAGCTATTGCAAGACTGTATGCTGAGGTGGAAGAAACACGCTCGGAACTGCAGAGCACAGAAGTTTCATGACAGAAAGCTTGTACAGAAAAGCTTTGCAGAATGGTGGTTTCGTCTTTACACAAAGAAAGGCTTGGAAAACGTAAAAGAGGTAAGATTTATCAAAGGAATTTCTCATTTTGTTTACAAGGTCGGGCGGCTCTAAAATCTCGATTTTAGTGGAAGACGTTTGACAAACTCTGAGATTCGCTTGCCCGAACTCGACGTGTGCTTTCTGCGTGAATCGAGTCTTTATATGCTTCTTCTGCTGTTATTTATCAAACTAAACCCTTTCTTGAGCCAATACGACCCATTAGGTCGGTTCTTACCCTCGGTTTCTGTAGTGTTAGGCAGATTAGAGTCTTTTTAAAGACTTAAAAGTTAAAACTCCTTCAACTAATTCATCGCAAGTTAGCCCCCAGCAAAAACCTATTCTTCGTTTTCGTGTATTCTCTAGATACGTCAAAGACAATAGACTTAGCGGCCATGTTAATGCTCTAAACAAAAGAAATCATCAAAACTGTTTTGTTCAAGGGCACCAACGCGGCCGCTATGGAGTTAGGTGAAAACAAAGAATACAAGTGTAGTAAAGTGTCTTGCTCAAGGACACAACACAGTAATCTGACCAAGGCTCGAACTGGCGACCCTAGGATTACCAGTCGAACACGCTAACCGCTCGGCCACAGCGCCGCCGACCTCCGACATTTATCTGAACTCCTATTGGAATTGTACGTTAGGCGGTTTACATTTTTGTTTCTCTGTACGCTAGAAAATCCTAAAAAGGAAAACACGTCAAGCTGGCCAACATTGGAGGAGGTGGACTGTCAGTAAGTAATTTTAAACTCGAGGTTATGGTAGAAGATACTGAATAGATGTTCTTGAGATGAAACCGTAGAAATACACAATAAAGTGATACAATATGCACCTATAGAGTTGCTCGAAATACAATGATTCGACAAACTGCAACACTTGTACCATTTTATGATTTCACACCAGCATCCCAGATTTACTTCTCAACTAAAGAAAAGTATTTGTTGTTGTTATTAAAAATTATTTCTAAGTTTTTCAGTTATTAACCACATCATTGATGATTACCAACAATCACTCGAAGGAGGTAACTACAGTCCCTGTCGATTCGCCCGTATTTCTCCTAAATTATTACGCTTTCAAGCTTGCCATTTGTTTTTGTTAATGCTGCAAGTTTGTTGATCGCTTTCTCCTCGTATGGCAACAGGAGTCAAGCAACAAGCTAAACAGGGAGAAAATTTACACAGCAAACTTGAGACGAAGCTGCTACAGAACTACTTCAGCTGCTGGGTTCTCGCCTCGCGGCAGGTACAAACAGCTGAACACCATCACAGACAAGTAATCGTCAAACGGTAATTTGCCATGGCTTCGTTCCATTATGATTAAGGGAGGTGATTTGCCATCGCTTTGTTCCATTATGATTAAGGGAAGTGAATTGCCATCGCTTTGTTCCATTATGATTAAGGGAAGTGATTTGCCATCGCTTTGTTCCATTATGTAAGAAAGGATTTTTAAACAACTAGCACAGGCCTTTGTGAAAGTCCAAAATCTTCATTAACTGTTTTCATCTCTTAGAGAAATTTTTTGTTTGGGTTCAGTGCCCAAGCCATCGTTGCACGAACTACTTTCTACTTGTCACACGCTTACGATTTCACTTCCCATTGACTAATGCGTAAAGTAGTTCAGACATGATATCGGACACTGCCACACACTACCTGATAATGTATGACAGACGGATCTAGCTTGTCAAATCTTCCTTCACGACAAAAAGTCGTCCCCGATTTTTGTCTGGAGCTGCCACATACAGCCGATTTTTCGCCGCACACGAGAAATCGGGGCCCTCCAGGTGAAATATCGTCTATTGTGTGTGGCGGCCTTAAAAGACTTTATTCATGGTAACGTCACAAGTGCATCATAAAATACTTTGTGAGATCGCGGGAGTTTTGAATCTATTTTAACCGTATTTACTGTTCAGCAGTTCGTTATGCCTGTTCCTTCGTGTTTATTCATTGGAATGTTCGTTACGCTACACATAGCAACTAAGTAGCCCCACCAAGCCTCGTTTTAGTACAGGAAACGCTATTGTGATGTCATAATAACGTCATTATAAGGTCTATTCCTCTTTTCATAGCACAAACAAAATAAATTCTTCCGTTTAGCGAATTTCCTCTTAGCTGATTTATAAAAGTATGAATCTTAGTTGGGAGAACTCACAAACTGTTGTGTTTGGGACTCAAAGGGTTAAACGTGAAGTTCTCCCAAACTGATTACATGAAATGTTTGAATTCTATTTGGTAGAATTTACCAACACACCTCATGGCGCTGAAAAGGTTTAAATAACAATACGTATAAATGATGCCCCTCGTCACATTACTTCACGTAACTTAAGAGAATTAGTTGTACAATTACCCCAATTTGTTCTTTCTGGGAACGTTCCCTTGGAAGAATTGAGCCAACACTGAGAAAAAGACAAGAATCGCGGGACCCGGCGGGATTCCAACTCTTTAAAACATGCACAAGGAGGTTCATAGTCACAAGGTTAAACTTACTTAACGGTAAATAGAAGGCTAATTTTGGAAATTACCGGTATCACCAAAGTCAGCCATTAAAACTGCTTGTAAAATCTGCTTATCTTAGATCGTTGAAGAGTTGGAGGACTTTAGTACAAAAGAGGGTTGAAGAACAAAGGAAGAAAAACGAATTCCAGAAGCTCCTTAACAACAGAAAGGTAAACAGTACAAGGCTTTGTGGCCATTTCTGGCATTCGTTGTTAATTCTAATTTGGTGGTTACCCAACAGAATGATGTGTTTGTCGGAGCTCGAAACACAAAGGAAACAAAACTAATGGAATAGGAGTTTATTGAAATGTTTAAGTTGAAACCCAAGCGCAAAGTAAAATTGTTACATCACACATTCCTATGTGCAGTACGTTGTGCGATACAAACTCCATGGCTTCATTTTTTGTTCTCTATAGTTAACCAAAATGTTCTCTGGTTGGCGTAGCGCGCTGGAACGTGCGACTCGACATCAACAGCTGGTCAGCAAACAGATGGCAATTCACAATTCACGCATGCTCAAACACGCCATGATCCGGTGGCGAAAGTTCGTCATGAATTGCAGGGCTGAAAGACATAGTAATGTTGTCCGCGTTGCTAGGTGTTTTCTAGAATGGAAGATTAAAACTGAAGATAAGCAGAAAGAGAAAGAAAAAGAACAAAGGTTTCAAGAGAAAGCGGACCGCTTTTATCGTCTCAAGTTGAGGTTAGTTTGGCCGAGTTCACCACCATTATTGGGTTGTCACTACTACTTGTGTGCGCATGCCTAGCTCATTTCCTAAGATCTCTGACTCCCAAGCGTGAGGCCACGGGGTTCGTTCTCCTGCCTTGTCAAGGGTTAGGCATTTGTGCGGCCTTCGTTCGCCACACCATCCGTGGACAGGCACGTCAACTCGTTTGTCTAGTCTCTCGTCTTCTAGCGAGGAACTTAAGAAAACCCACGCACTTAAGGAAAAGACGAAGAGATCGACCCGGTGCTGTAGTTTTCTCTTTAACTTTCAGGGTCCCTTGGGATACCAGTTTCAAAACCAAACAACCTATTTTGTATCGGTACTATTAAGGAGAAGGAAGTGTTTGATCATCTTTGAAAGTATTGATATCCTTGTGTCAGTTTTAAAGAGAAATTTCAAAACAAACATTCTTACCAGAACTGAACCCTTAGTATCCTTAGCAGTTCATTAGTTACTAAATTTAAGCCTGAGTTTCCTTATGAAACAATTTTGTGTTACTGTTTCTAGTAAAACATGCTTCCGTGAGTGGCTTTATGACACCAAAGCGGACCGTTACGAACGACTTCGGCTTAATCGCTTGGTAGAAAGAGCGTTCACCACGTGGAAAAAGAAGTGCAGCTTAAACTCTATTGCCAAGGACCTGGTAAGAACCAAAGGCCAAAGCTGTTTGTCTAACAATAGAAATTAAATCTTTATTACGAGAAGTGAAGGTCGGGAAGTCCATTGTGTGTTTTTGTTGTTCAGAAGGCCATAAAAGTTAAGGATATCGAACATTTGACAGGTCTTGAAAGTAATTTATATAAATTTGCAATACAGTGAACCTCGACATAACGAACACCTCGGCTTAACGAGTTGTATTAAATTTTCAACCTCGAATATTGCATTTCAAGCGTTCTGATCGGTTTGTTTACCGATTAGACCATATATGGAACCTGAATGCGTAGTGTTGCAAAGCCGAAAATTGTTCTGAATAACTATAAGCCATCATTTTCAAGTATCGATAGGTTTTGAAAAATCAAGAAGTTTAATAAAACAATTATTTCATTAGCGTTTGTTGGATATGAAATGACTCGTAGCCGACTCGACACCAGGCGCCTCTTTTGCTCAGGGTTCGTCCGGGTCCTTAAAAACCTTAGAATTCCTTAATTTTCACTTTCAAAAATTTGAGGCCTCAAAAGTTATTAAATTTTACAAAAATCAGTCGTGGTCCTTAAAAAGTCCTTAAATTTTTGCGTTTTCTTTGTTATGATTCGATAAATCCCAACAATACCCGGGAAATACATTTTCCAAGAATCTTGACTCGAAAGGGCAGAGTTTACTTGGTGGCTTCAAGTAGTACCTGGAGATCCGTACAACGCTTCGTGCACTCTTTGCCACAATACCATAAAAAGTCATATGTTAGGTCAGTTCTGGTGGACAGTGGTTGATGTCCCATGGCTTAGGCCCTCAAAAACCAATAATCTTACCTTAAAAAGTCCTAAAAAAAATCTTAAGTTTTGCTTTGAGAAAAGCGGACGAACCCTGTTGGCTATTTACTATCTGGCTTAACTTGATATTAGTTGTTTAAGAGACCTGATCATGAGGTGATTTATCCAGTCTCTGTTGCAAGATGCCTCATACATAATTTAATACCTTTACCAGGTTGATCGTCACTTGTTTGATAAATACTGGAGCCATTGGCGTCGTCAGCTTATTCGAAAACGAGTCTCAGAACTTATGCAGAAACACGAAGAAAAGAAACTGCTTTCAGAGGTAAGAAGTGCTTTGATCGAAAGTCAAAACTTTCTTGGATTTTTATTATGAAAATGATGACGGTGACGGTGATGATGAAGGTGAGAAAGATAAATGTGATGACAGTAGTTGTAGTGGTGATGATGATAACGATGGTGTTGATAACGATGACGGTGGTAATGATGATAGTGAGTAAGATTGATGAGATGATGGTGATGATCATAACGATGGTGTTGATAAAGGTGACGTTGGTGATGATAATGAGCAAGATGAATGTGATGGCAGTTTTTGTAATGGTGATGATCATAACGATGATGTTGACAACGGTGACGGTGTTGATTATGAAGCTGAGAAGGATGAATGTAATGACGGTGGTGTGTTGGTGATGATGATGTGTTAAAAATGGCGGGAAAAGGAAACGATGCTCAGTTATGTTGTTAGAACTACCTTTAAATACAACGTTCCAAGTCGGTAAAATGACCTTAAGTGATGTCTGTCGAATCAATAGAAGAACCTTGAGTATTTTTGCACTGAAATCATTTGCTAATCTGATTTGTAGGTGTTCGTAGCATGGTTCCGTCACGTGGTTGTACGCCGACAGCTGCTTAAGGCCTACAGAAATCACGTGACCAAGAAGTGGTTTATGAAGTGGATGCAGAAATACAACGAATCTTGATCAGCGGTCTTAACAGCGACTCTACACGAATCGGCTTGCCATGCAATGTTTTTTTATTTGTTAAGTACGAAGACTAGTGTCATCGAAAGATTTTTGGTTCGCAATGTGGGAAGTACAGTAATGCTTCATTTTATCGATAAACGACCACTAAATACGGAAGTGATTTGTTTGTGAAGTGGCATAGACTACCAGGAGTCTTAGAGTTGAAATGTTTCTTCTGTGAAGAAGTGAAGCGATTTTTGTTGTAGTTACTGGAATAGCAACTGTAAGGTGTTATGTTAATTACGCATCGAATTTTTTAACTCTCTTGCTTAGTGATTACATCAGTGGCGAAAAGCTCGAGTACACCTTACTAGGCCGAACTGTTTTAACGAATCAACAGGGAATCTCCGCATTTTCACTAATTCACTAATTTGGACGCCTTTCATTTCATCTTTTGCTACAACGCGCAGTTTTTGAAACAATTTTTTTCAAGGAATTTTTTCAACTATTTTCATACTTGAAGGTAAATGCATTCGTAAATAAATTGTTTTTAAATACACTGCACTTGTTTAATGTGTTTGTACATACCCTTAAATTATTCGACTACAGGAAGTACAAATTAGGAGTTTGGGTTTAAGGTTTTGGTTGCTTTCGCTTTAAACAGGTTAATAAAAAAGACAAACTAGATGCCTTGATATAAGCGCCAATAAGTTAAAGTGTGCCTCAAAATTTTTTGGGTCCAAGATTATGTCGTTGTTTTTGTTTCTAAGTCACCAAGTTTTCCCCAGAGGATTTATTTGTTGGCAACTTTAGATTCTACGTTTTTGTGTTTTCTTGTTTCCTGTTCATACTCCTAAGCCAATGACATCGATTGTCTTGCATCTGTTAGGCTTTTTAACCAGTCTACTACAACTCGATTACAGTATTATAGTTTACAAGTACAGAGTCAGAGAAGAAGCTCATTTTAGACGCCCATCACTATGAATTGCTCCCATTGCAATCGTTGTACGTCCACGAGTTTAATCACCACATAACCCTTATTCAGACGTGCGATATGGATGGTCGGATAGCTACAGTATGCGTAAACAGTACACGCTTTTTTTTATAAGAACAACTTTATAACGAGGCTCAGTTGGCCAAAATTGAAGAACAAGTTAAGAACAATCTGAGAATCGGACTCGATAACTATTTTGAGACTTTACCGAGATTCGACATTAAACTTATAGCAATACAGAAATGATTTGCAGTTTCTCTCTTTTAACCAGTCATTGCTTCAAATTATTCGTAGTACACGTATTTATACTTGCCCCGAAGTTAGTCCATACGATTTGTTTTCCAATACATGTATTGCAATACCTTAGGCTTAAAACACACTTAGAAATAAGAAAAATTTAAGAACAGTTTGCGGCTCAAAATCGCCGAAAATTTAAGAACGAGCCTCGGAAAAATTTACTGGTTATTATAAAAAAAGCGTGTATTCATTTGATTTAATATTGGTCCGATCTTTGTATGTTATTTTTACATTAAATCTACAATAAAAAAAAGCTGGGCCTTCACTCAGGGTTTTTAAATAACTAAAAAAAGTGCTGCCTTTGCTCTATGCTCTAACATCTGCAAACGGTAAGGTCTTCGCGTCTTCTCCAGTGACCAAGTTATAGTTGGCCTAAGATTTTTCAGTCTCGGATTTTAGTTAGTCTCGGATTTTTTTAAGCTTAATAACTTCTCAGAAAGTTTCAATCCAGTTCATATTTCACCTGCGAGCTTCTTTTGCCCCACAGACCCCATCGCAAGCATAAAGGAGTGCACTGCTAATGTACTTACTATCGGTAACTCAACAGCAAAAAGTTGAATAACTTCTCTCAAAAATCTTCAATCAAACTCATATTGCACTTGCAAGCCTCTTTTGACCCACATACCCCATCGCAAGCATAATGGAGTGCATTGCTACAGTTTGTTATAAACGCAGGAGGATGGGGTGACAAAGAACTTAATATCAGAAACTCTGCAAAAAGTTGAAAATCTTCCATCAGACTTTTTGGGGAAGTTTTATCCCCGGTGTATCTCCCTTTATTATAATTCCTAGTTAGTTTGGGATTTTTTTATCAATAGAATCTTCTAATCCCTTTTGACCAACTATGCACAGCTCACAGTCATATTCAATCTATTTCAAAGTTGCCCAGCCTCAGTAGTTGACAGGCCACAACACAGGATCACCTTATTTTTTTTCTACAAGTGTTGTGGGTTCTTTTAGAGAGACTGAGCCTATGATTTGACATCCATATCTGAGAATACGTCAAAGTGTAACAGTTTGCAGTTAGAGAAAAGGCAGCTTCTCTGTAAAGTTCAATCATGTTTCCTGGTTTTTCTTTAATTTCAAAAGAAAACAGAGTGGTAACTGTCAAAGAGTTTAATTCATGATGAATTGTTTATTTTCAATTTAAACTTTTCAATCTTTCTGCATGCAGAGCCAACAAAAAAATTCAGTAGTGGGATGTGAAGCTCTTCTGTGATCACAGCAAATCAAGCACAAAGAATTTGTGGTATATTTCAATTAAGGTGGATAGAGGCAGAATATCTACTGAGTGCCAAAGGATTCATTGAGCCACTAACAACAAAAATTGAAATAGAATAAGTGTTTTAGTATATACCAGTGAGGCAAATGCCTATGGAAACTTCTGTTCATGAAAAACAAAAGGTTTTTAAGAAAAAAAATAATTTCATCACCAAATGTGGCGAAACTCACACTTGAGCAGCCTAGCATACAACAATTGTATTTTATCAACTACAAAATGTTGTAAATGGCATAGAACAGAGAATTTATTTGGGCTCTTTTAAATATCCTGTGTTTTCATAGTAAACTCTTAGAGTATCGCAATGCAAAGCTACTACTGTCCACCATTTTGTTTCTGTGTCATTGTCTACTATTTCAGAGGTAAATATTGTCTTACATCTACCATTTCTAAGCCAATCAAATCGCATGTAACCAAGCTTTGATGCCAGTAAAATGGGAACTCTCCACAAGAAAGTTGAATGAAAGGCACAATTTTACAAATTATTTCCCACAGCTTGATATATAGGTATTCATACCTGAAAGGGTCAGATTTCAAAGGAAACAATTTTCACCCTATAGTAATTTGCGGCTACAAGTCACAGTCACATGAACCCCTTCCCTCTTTGCAACATCCACTGGACATCTGCTTCAACAAGATATTTTTACAACTGGCCCTCTTATGGGGCGTCACTTAAAACAACCCTCCCCACCACGGTCTTCATGTCCAGCCAGTAGTTAATGAAGTGCAATGTACTAGAAGTTGAAGACTGACAACCACATCTCTCGAGTTATTACTTAATTTTGGAACAGAGTCCTCCATTGTTTTAAAGCATTCTGTGCTACCCAAGAGAAGACAAGAAGTCCTTGAGGCCTGGAGATGCATTGGACGCTGTTGTTTCTTCAGCGCTTGACAACAAGCTTTTCAGCTGGGCAGCTCGCGACCTTCGCTGATTTCTCTTTTGAGCACTCTTTGACAGTACGGGACTGAGGGAAATTGAATCATTTGAGTTCGGTGTCCCAAATTTCGCCGTTAATGGGGTCGACTGCAATACAGGTTGAGAACTCTGTTCTGTTAAATTCCTGGAAGCTCTTATACGATGGGACCCAAGAAGTTCGGTGCGATGGTCGCACGTTTTGCAACGTATTACAACATGGTTTGAGTCCTTTCTTGCGTTTGTGTTTTGAGTAGTTCTACGACAGTCGTGCGTTCTTCTCTTGTTTTTCTTTTTGGACTTTGAATTTAGGCAACGTTTAGGAAAGACTCTGACACTAGAGGACTCTGGTAAAAACATTGTCCCACAAAAATGGCAAAAACTTTGTTTCAAATCATCCGTTATTTCCGCGTTTACTTCTTCTGCAAACTTTATCATGCGATGAAGATAAAACCTTGACAGAGGTGGATTCTTATACACATATTCTTTGGCAAGGGACCACAGAAAGTCAATTCTGCACTTTTCAAAACCCGACTTTCCAGGCGCCATTTTGAATAGCACAAGTCGATAGAAGCTCGTATGCTATTGCGAAGATATTGCGACATCCGAAGATGTGCGAGAACTGAAACTTCAAAATTGACAGCGGTCTCCTCGTTCGCAAAATGCGCAGAACGCGATTATTAGTGTGACAGGCAATATTTTTAAATTCGCAGGAAGTAGAAAATGGCGGCGAGCTTGAGCAAGACTGCAATGGGTTCTTGTATAAATGGACATATCAGCCAAAACGACGCTGCGATGTCAGAATCACAACCCGTGCAAGAAAAAGTGGCCATCTTAGATGCTGGTGCGCAATATGGCAAGGTTGTTAATCCTATATGCAAAACATATTTTCTGTTCAACGGTTGTTGATTTTTTTTACGAAATGTATAGAAATGAATGATTAGGCAACATCGTATGGAATTTTGGGCAAATAGCTTATTGTTGAATCCATTAATGCAATTTTTTTACAATGCACAGGTTATTTTTTATCGCTTGAATGTGGCGCAAGCTTCCTCTCGATCTTCCCCACTCATTTTTTTCTGGGTTTAACTTCTGAAAAGTTGTAGGCTATAAATACGACAGAAACAGAAACTGAAAGATCACACAGAATACTTCAGACAAACTGCAAAGTTGCTGCAAAATTATTAGTTTACTAGTACTAACTATTATATAATGGTTGCTAGTTGACACAACATAGCTTACTATATTTTGATTAATGTTTTCGAGCTGCTAAACCACAGAGAATGCTTACAGACGAAAGTAAATTAGAGTGAGTGTTTATGTCATGAGATAAAATAAAGTTCATAGAGATTCATGAGTTTTATTATTTCAGGCAAAAAGCAATCTCTTATTGAAATGTATCGGAGTTACAAAATTTTCACAATAACTTTCTACCATAGAAGAAGCTTTTGGAAATTGTTCAGCGTATCAGGTAAATTTTAGTAAACGCAATATATAGTTACTTAATTGTGATCAACTAAAAAGTTTTTAACGATTTTTTATGGTTTTTAACCTTTGTTGTTGGGTATTTTGAGGGTTAGCCCTTTGTCAGAACAAGTATTTCCAATGGCAAAGAATCAAAACAATTGGCTTTTTTTATTATAAAGTAACCTTCTATGTGCTTTTTAAATACATGTAACAATTGGTGCTGTAGGTGATTGATCGGAGAGTGCGAGAACTATGTGTTGAAAGTGAAGTTATTCCACTTGATACATCGATATACACGATTCAAGAAAAAGGCTACAAGTAAGTCATACATGGAACAACTTTGATTATAAAAGGCTACAACTTTAACCAAATTTATGAGGAAGTGCTTGGACTGCCAGACTGACTGTTGCTTGGTATTCCAAATAAATTTGGACTGCAATAGACCAATTTTGATTGTATTTTAGTAGTGTAGTTGTCTCTGAATGATAAGGGTTCAAGAAAATGTCCACAGACACTTTAGGTATGCATCATAATCATAAAATTACGAGTATGACAAACAGCCACACAGTAATAAAAGCTTAAGAAAAACTTTTGCATGGGGTGCTAGATAATTTTAATGTTATTATATAATCATAATAAAACTTCAAAATGATAAACATTTTAGCCTTTTATTATATAATAACCTTTTAGCAAAACCTTATGTCATCATTATTAATTTTTAATGCCATATAATTCTTTGTACTTTGTTGTAAGATGAGTGAATAAATGAGGTTAGAAACCTTGAGTAGTGTTGAAGATTAAGAAGAGTTAGACAAAAACATTAACATTTTTTCATTGCCTACAAACTGCAATGCCTTCTAGGAGTTTTATGCTCTTTCTCTGAAAAAACAATGAAAGTTACCAAACAACATCTGATAACATTCCAGAACGTATTTAAGTGAGTTGCTTTGAATACCATGGTAACTGTGAATTGATTCCACTGTATCATGCAAAGGACTCTACTCAACTCAACTTCAGTTGAGTGTCAGCCCCACGGGCCACAATAATACTTTACATTTTAGTATTTCTGCAAACTTAAGGTTGAAAATGTTCATTTACTGAAAATAAAATTTTCATTTTTCTTTTAGCTTTACAAACTTACTAGTCACGTCTGCAAGCATAATTATTGCAGACGCTTTGGTTGCCTTTAAGAATGGTAAAATAAGTTTTCATAAAACAGCATTTAAATCATTTGATCTGAAACTCAATAACCTAGAATTGTTTTATTGTTAATTGTTATCATGGATAGCCTGGTTGCATAATAATCTGCCATACTCAATCATATATATAGTTATAAATGCATTACAGAGTTATTAATATTACTCCTGAAGTCAAACAGTGGCTTACCAAAAATACTGGTCAGGTTGGTAGTATAGTACATCTTCTTACTTAGTACCAGCAGTGTGATAAATTGCAATGATCAGACCAATTTTTAGCAATTTACTGCCAGGCTTCACAGAAGTAGACTTTCACTTTGTTTGGTCAAAGGTGTAATTATGTGTTAGAGACCTTTAGATTTGACGTGTATAAGTATGAGCTTTTACCATTTGCTATACTGCATGTGCCAGGCATTCCAAAAAAATTGCATCATCTCAGGTTGCCAAATTCTCATCATTGCCCTCTTGTTTACAACAACATTTGCATAATGATTGTCTGTTGAATGTGTGGACTAAGAGATTTTGGCAACGCAACAAAATGGTGGGATTTCTTCGCAGTGCCGGCACCTGCAGTATGACGATTGGGAAGAACTGGTACTTCTTAATGAATTTAAAGGTCTCTAATATGCCATTTTGCCATTCACAGAGCAATCATCATATCAGGGGGTCCAAACAGTGTATATGCTGAAGACGCTCCAAAGTACGATTCAGGCCTGTTCACTTTAGGTTTACCAGTTCTAGGTATATGCTATGGGATGCAGGTAAGGCCAGTGTAGTAACATTAATCTCTCTAGCTATAGTATGAGTCATTACAGAAACCAGTTACAAGTAGGGTTCTTAGTACACAATTCAATAGGTGGTCAAAATTGATCTTTTTTCACATGCTCATCATTTTTGGATAGATAGATAGATAGATAGTTTTATTAATCACTATTACTTTGCAGCCAAAGGCTGAATTGCATAATTTACATGTCTTAATAAATAATAGCTAATATGAAATATACATGTGTATAAATATCAAATATAAAATATCTGTGT
>JAOBAT010011559.1:0-10227 GCA_026413305.1 Hydrozoanthus tunicans | reverse complement strand
GGGGGGCAGAAAGTGCCGCGGCCTATAAGGCTATAAATCTAGAGCGGTAAAAGATATTGAGGCCAAATTGGAGGTTAGATAGATTTTCATATAAAAGAAAATCTTTTATGTAGTTTGCTTGAAGTGAAACGTCACTGTGACGTCGTTGTGACGTTATAATTTTGAAAACTCCTTTTTCTCACCATTCATTTATTCAAAACTGAAAAATTTTGTGGAATACTTTCTAATGAATAAAGCAGTCCATAAACCTCTGAAGTTTTATTTTAATTGTGGTCGCGTTTATCAACCCAAAGTTGTCGACCATTGTAGAAAACTACCTCACGTTTTATTTCGTGTACGAGTTTGAAACAAGCCTGCCTTGCGTTTCCGCAAAGGCTTTCGAAAGGCAGGGGATTGGGGCGGAATAACCCTGCATAGCAAGCGGTTCTGTTGGGTGTTTTTTTGGCCGCGCGAAAATGGGGCAAGAGCAAACAAAAGGAAATTTCGCGTGGCAAAAAGAAAGAAACCTCGCCAAAACCAGCAGAAACGCTTGCTATAACGCTATCGAAGCTCTAAAATTTGATTTTGCTCATCTAAACAATGATCAGTGCCTCTTTCCAAATGTTACTTTCTATATTCTTCATAAAATATTAAAGGGCGTATCTGCTTATGTTTTTCTTCTTAGATAATTTATGTTATTAAATTTTCAATCTCGAATATTGCGATTCGCGACTTCTGATTGGTTCATTCAATCTCGGTTATCAGCTCATATTCAGAGTTCACCAAATACGGAAACTGACTGTAGTGTATGCAAAGCCAAAAAATAGGTTCTGAATAAAATTTAGCTGTTATTTTTAAGTATGAAAGAGTTTAGAAAACTAATTAAATTTAATAAAACAATTATTCCATTCGCGCTTGTTGGATATGAGATGATTTATAGCCAACTCGGCGCTACGCGCCTCGTCGGCTTTTTACCATCTCATATCCAACGCGCGCTGTTGGAATAATTGTTAATTGTTCGATGAGACTTGATTGATTGGTTTAGACGTATACCGCTGACCGCTTACTATGACACCCTACTTCGGGGTCAAAAGGATAGGGATGGCCGTCGGAAAAATCCCCCAAATACCCTAAAATATACCAAGGGATAAAGATTCCTTCAACCCACCCCTTAAAAACGCCTCTCGGTTTTAAAATTACCCTTAAAATTACCAATTTTCCTTGATAGCTAGCTCAGTCAGTATGCACGTTTGCTAAAACACGGGACTGTAAGCAGAGGAATAGCTTGGGCTTTTTTAACCCTAAAAAATAACAGTCTCTTGGTTTACAGCAAGGTTTCTTTTAACAGCCCTTTAAATACCGGGCTGCTAATTTTAACCCCTACGCGTATACGGTCGAGGTCATACCTACCATCCCAATATAGGGAGAACTCCCCCCCCCCCCGTCCCCCGGAAATCTTGCCTTTACTGTATGTTGGGTAACTACGGAAGAGTTGGAGAAGAAGTTTTAAAAATAGTCCAATAATGGTGAATAAAATTGGCATTGGATAAAATTCACACGAAAGTTATGGATTTGCACAAACTTAAAAAGCTAAAGACTGAAAACCTGCTTGCAAACAGGTTGACGTCATCGGTTGATTTTTTAAATATCTTGAGAGCCAAAAAAGATTTTGATAAAAAAAAGTTTCGCAGCTAATCCTTATTTGGCAAGGTCGGTCCACTAAGGTTATAAATTATTTTTTCGTAAAAACTTCACTGTCAAAATTTCAAAGCTGTCACGCATAACCTAAAATTTTAGAGCTGGACTAAACGTTATTTTGACTACAGTCGCAAGGGTCTGGCCAGATCAGTTACTAGCTCCTCATTGTCTTTTATACATCACTTTAAACGTTTTGTTCTAGATCTAATTCCCGCTCTTTTATTAATTAGGTAATTACGGAGGATCAGTTAAACACCTCTTTTCTGTATTCCAAAAATTTTCTGCTCATCTTCTGAGCCTGCTTCAGGAAAGGTCTTGAGGCCAAATTGCTCTTCGCTCCCAAAATTCTTCTCACCTTTAATTGGAGGAATTACTGAGAAACGTTTTGAGAATAGTCCAAAAGAGTCAATAGTATAGTCCAGTCCAGGTTTCACACGAGGAAACCAAAATTAACTACAATTTTTTGTTTTATAATGTACAACAGTGATTGCGTAATTATATAAGATCTAGAACTGTCACGATTGGGTCATATGAACGAGTTGATTCTATAGCGTCTGCAGCGACCGGAATGTTTATTTTGTAATTCTAACATATTACGAAAATTAATAAAGACGCAATACTTTCTATCGTCAGTGAGCAGCAAAAGCAGCTTTTTCTGAAGTCTAGAACTTTAGAAAAAGTACACTAAAGCTTGTATTAGTCCCTTTCCGTCCGCTATACGTTTATCGCCTAAACTCTAATTCCTTTCGTAAGCCTTAAAATTACAAAGAAATGAAAATACAGATACAGTAGCCAAACATTTCATGACGATGGTGACTAATTAATTTCACAAAGTAAAACAAGTTTACAATTGCACTCCGGTTAAAATATTAATCCAAACCATTAAAATCTATCAAGGGTTCATTAAGGTCTTTTTCTTCTTTTTTTTGACGTGACATTTTTACTCGACGTTAATGAACCCTTGAATCTATACAACCACTGGCTCGCGATCGCCAAGTCAAGCACTGTATACAAACAGAACAACGATGCAATTTTCTGCATGCTTCCTCTGCTAAATAAAACTAAACTTCAATGTCACATTTAAAAGCTGTCACGCACACCCTTAATTAATTACACATGCAAGTTTTTAGAGTTCTTCAGCTAGGACTTGTAAATTACGATCCCTCCATCTTTACCAACTGATTTTCGTTTTCCATCATTGCCAATTTCGGAATCATTCAGCCAGTGTTTTTCTGTTTCTTCCACAGTTGACTTGTCGGTAACCTTTCGATAGTCCTTTATCTGAGTTATAAAGTCGAGCAATAAATTTCCTTCAACGCTTAACTCATCAAACATCTCCGTCACGTCAATATGGTACGAAAATGAAGGTAAAAGATCGTACTTCCAGCCACACTTGTCAATGATTGCAACAACATCCTCAGCAGTGCACCATCGAACACCAATTGCTTTGAAGTAGCGAGCAAATGGGTCATTGCAAGGGCCGACAAGACAGAGTATCAACCCACCGTCGGCCAGTCTATTTGTGATGCAATCTCGAAGAGTGTCTTCGATTTCCACATAGTAAATGCTATGGATGAAATGAATCAAGTGGAACTTTGTAGGCGACTGTTCGGTTTCACTTTGGTAGTCTTGCAATCTGCCCGCGTACCACTGAAAACGCGATTGTACTTCTGTATTCTTACTTGCCCATGATTCCGCGGTCGATTGGAATGTGACTAGAGAATCCGATTGAGGCTCAACAGCTTGTTGGAATATCGTTGGTTTCCGCGATGAAACAGACATAAACTTCTTGACCATTTCCAAGATTTGAAAATCGCAGCCAGAGCCATCACCGCATCCAACGGTCAAATATTGAATGTGCTTGGAACTATTTGCGATCCAGTCCAGTGAGCATTGAACACGTCATGAAAGTTCTGTACCATTAAATGGTCTGTTTCTCCCTCCGTCGATTTCTTTAGATAAACCTCCAGAGTTTGTTTGTAGTGTTTAAGATGACTGGCATAAGTGTTATGCGAGGACATGACCAAGAGTATGTTTAAGTCAATGCAGTTTGATAGTGGGTTGTTGCTTGAACTTTAGACTGAGTCCTTACGTTACGCTTAAACGTGGCTTTGTGTCGATTCTCGTGGCGAAGGAAGAGTGTGTGGAGTAAAAATTAGGTATGGTATAAATTAGGTTGTTTAGCAAGATGCCAAAATCAATTAAGCGAATACTATTTTAGAATTCAGAATAAAGAGATACACACTTTAGAACAAATTAAAAATTTTCAAATTCATGAAATATTTAAACAAAATTGCCATAGTAAAGATTATGGTTCTAATTTGATAGAAGACAATTCTGTTATAAAAATGTACACGTGGGATGCATTGGTGAGTGTGTGAATGGTTAACCATGGTTGCAAGTTAGGTTTGTATAAATTTATAGAAATTAGCAATATCATCAAACAGGAGCGAGCGTAGAAAATAAAGTTTAATTGAATAACCAGACGTAGCGAAAGTCTACCAAATAAAACTGCAATTTAACTAATTGAGACGAGCTGTTTTCCCCGGACAACTTTAAAATAAAAATTCCTCATGACATATTTGGCGTGATTTGGACATAAACATTACGTAAGCACTTGAAATTTCAGCACATGCAGTGCTTAACAACTGTACTGTTTAGAATTAAGATGGTAAAAAAAAATTAAAGAATAACAATAATTTATTTCCACACGAACAACATATCTTGTTTTAAAAGCACTAAATTTGCGTTTTTTAGCTTCGCCGTTCCAAGTATGAGACCCCCTTTATGAATACAACGAAAGAGTGCTACAGTATAACTTAAAATCAATATGTTTATGAAAAATCTTCTGGTATGTGTGAAGGCAAATAAGAAGGTGCTATTATCTATCATTTAGAAAGGAAAACGGGTTAATTTACAATGTTGCTGCTTTTCAACTTCTCTGTCTGCTATCATGCTGTCCGCATATTTACATACATGCGTCATTTGGCAAAAAATCATCATTTTGTGACAAAAATAAACGAGCATCCGACTATGTGAACGATGCCAAAAAAGCATTGCAATACCCCCAGTCTGAGGAACCTCAAAAAAGCCCAGTCTGAATAAAGTTAGGTTAAACTGTACACAGGCGTCTTTTGCCTTTAGAAGTTTGATAGCTGATTTTTATAGTTGCACGAGTAGCCAGTGCTTTATGGGCAAATATTTGAACACTTGCTACCTTCAATTTACAAAATTTGTAAATTTTCTAACTCCGTGATGTAGCAACCAATACAGCTAGGAAGGCTTTCGTATACTTGGAGGAATGCGTTTAACAGCAAACCAAGTCCTTAGCTTCAGTCTTTGCTCTCGTTCCTCAGATAAGTCAGAGTTCGTACTGGTTTTCTACTGAGTTCTCGATCAAGTCTTAATACGAAAAACAATTTGCACAAGTGAAAAATATACACAAAAAATTACACAGAGTAAAATAACATTATTTGTGTTATATAGACTTATAGAAGTGTACACGTGGGATGCCTTGGTTTGTGAAAATATAACCATGGTTACAAACAGTTTGGACAACTTTCTTATTTTATTCATTTACAGTAATTAACTATGTCAGCGAGCCGAACCGAGCGAAGAAATTCTGAAATGATACCATAACTGGCGAAAGATTACCATGCAATGAGAATGAAATCATGTTAAACTAATTTTTCAAACAAGCGTTTATAGCTTTAAAAGCTATCCATGAACTCATACTATAAACATGACATGGGAAAAATTTGAACATTTCAAGAACAAAACGAATTCCCTCACAAATACCGTATCCTGCTTATATCAAAACTGATGTTATGGCATCTACAAATTTTAGTTTTGAATAGACAGAGTCACCGCTATGCACCGTTACAAAAATAAATAAATGAATGCAGATGACATGCATTATTTCATTTCTTTGTAAAGGGGCTCAGTTCTTAGTACTGCAAATGTCTTTAAAAAAGTAATCAATTCGCGTAAAATAACTTTCGTTGAATGATCAAAGATGTCTACAGTGTTCTTCACTGTTGAAGAGTTTGCATTTCCTCCGAATAGTTACAGTTAGGGGGTGTTTATATGGAAAAAGGTAGCTTATAATTAGCTATAGTAAGGTGCTTCTTGTCTGACATTGTGTTTTGCCGTTCCGTTAACATGTAAGGAAGGGACACCATAGCACTAGGGCTACCAAATCGGCTTGCTAGGGCTGTTTTAGTAGCTAGCAGGACCAGCATTTTGTTACTGCAGTGCATGTTAACGCTCAAACTAGGGTTGATATTACTTAGAGCGAGATCACGTAATACTAAGAGACGCGAGACATAAAAAATATGGCAGCTTTTGCACAAGAAAGCTCAAACTATCGTTTCCATAATCCAAGTGTTTCCGTAATGGACATCAATTTTAGCAATCCGGGTCCGCCATCAAAATAGCCAAGCATTTTTAAGCATTCAGAGTTTTAGATCCGATGGAAGAGTATCACTAATAATGACTGGCTCAGAAAGCGCGATGGAACAAGATGATGGTTTTAGGCAGTTATATATCAGAAACTCCTCCTCCTGTTGGCCTAACAACAGAAACAGCTTCCAGTGTCATTATCGGCTTGTTTAGACGAGCCCTCCCCATTTATACTGATGTTACTTTTAACTCTACTAGCAGAGCCTATGCCCTACATCATGTAAATAAGGCCTGAAAAGAGACAGTTGAATAGCATTGTGAACAGTATGTGTGGCCCGGTTTTAAATTATTCCCCTATCTCTTAATAAGAGAGTAAAAACCCCTTCCGTATCTATCTAGACAAAAATAGAAAATGATATATGACGTATCGAGACACAAGAAAAGTGTTGAGAAAAAACGAGGCGTTTCGAGTGTCTGTTATGTCATGGCGTTTTCTACTTTTGCCTAGAAACACGCACGAGGCTGTTTTGTTCCTTTTAGAAAATAACCTTTCCAGTCCACAAAGAAAAATATTTTTAAACTGTTTGAGCGGCGGTAGCAAAATTTTTTGGATCGAAGAATTTCTGGTAAAGAAGAAAAAATGATACTTAAACCTTACATAAGCTCCTTTAATTCCATTTTGTGTTTATTACCAATTACTGCAGGTCTTTTCTGTCTCTTTCGTAAATTTTATGTACGCATTTCGTTAGCACTTCCACTTGTGAAAAAATTACAATTACACACCTTAAGTTACAGCATTAACCAAAACTATTCAACTAAAACCAACTGCCGCCGAGTCCAGAAGTGTTAAGTCTTCTAATGAAGGTACTAGTCAAAAACTCACGGTCATAATGCATTACAGATCTGAAGAAATTAAATAAAACCTGAAATGTAGTCATCTGTTGGAGGTTTGTAAACTACTGAGCAGGCACAAAATAAAAGAATCAAACTTGATTCATGACCACTAGGTCTTGTAAATTACAATCCCACCGATTATACCGAACGATTTTCTTTTCCCATCATTGCCAACTTCTGAATCTTTCAGCCAATGCTCTTCTTCTTTTTCTACTGTTGATTTCTCGGTTACCTTTCGATAGTGCTTCTTTTGAGTCAAAAAATCAAGTAACAAATTTCCTTCAACACTTGATTCATCAAACATCTCTGTGACGTCAACGTGGTAAGGAGATGGAGGGAGACGTTCGTACTTCCAACCGCACTTGTCGACGATGTCAACAACTTCCTCTAGACAAGTAACGAAAGAAGGAATACCAATCGCTTTGAAGTAACGAGTAAAAGGGTTATCCTGTAGAGCCATCAGAAAAAAAATCATCCCACCGTCGGCCAATCTATTCGACATGAAATCTCGAATAGTCTCTTCGATGTCCACATAGTAAACACTGTGGATGAAATGAACCAAGTGGAACTTTGTAGGCGACTGTTTGGTTTCACTTTGGTAGTCTTCCCACTTTCCCGCGTACCACTGAAAACACGACTGTACTTCTGTATTCTTACTTGCCCATGATTCCGCGGTCGATTGGTATGTGGCTAGAGATTCCGACTGGGGCTCAACGGCCTGTTGAAATATCGTTGCTTTCTGTGATGAAACCGACATTAACTTCTTGACCATTTCCAAGATCAGGAAATCGCCATCAGTCCCATCACCGCAGCCAACCGTCAAAATATTGAAGGTGCTTGGAATAACCTGCGATCTCGCCCAGTGACCATCGAACACGTCTTGAAACTTTTGTAGAATCTCATTGTTTGCTTTCAGCTCTGTTGACTTTCTTCGAAAAGCTTCTTGGGTTTGTACGAAGTGCTGAAAATGAGTAGCATAATGTTTTAACGAATGCATGACCAAGTGAATGTTTATGTCAGTTGCAGTGGTATATTCGGACTGTAAATTGACCTGCTTAGACGTGGCTAGCTCGTAATGTATCGGACGAGTCTTAAGAAAGAAAAGTATACGTGTACGGTGTATTAATAAGTGCACGTGGTCAGCGGTGTAGGTATTTCAATTAGCAATATGCCTTAATCAATTTTTATTGACTAAGGCCCTGTATGCTCTTGTACCAAAATCTGGGCCAGGTGTCCGCCAGTTTTTATTAAAAAAAGGCTATACGAAAAACTGGTTTAAAAAATTGGGTTTGCACTAAAGAAAATGGAGTTTGGGTTTTTTGGCATAGCCAAAGATGTCAAATTATCTGACATCCGACACTTCACGTGCACGCTCAATTCAAGCTTAACCTTTAGGTCAATCATTCAAGCTTTTATGTTTTCGCAAAATCTTGTAGCTCTTCTTTGTATTTTTAAATTGAACATCATGTTATCATGGCAAACCAACAGCTTCTTCTTGCTCTCACAGCGATAAGATTCCAGCTGATCAGAATTTAAAACATAATGCATCTGATTGAATTAAATGGTCGAAGAAGACATCCATATATTTGATGTTTCCTTTTCCTGTTTTGATATTTGTTATTTTGAGAGAGATGTACCGGAAATCGTTTTTCTGAGAGCTGAGAATGAGAATGAATGTTGCGACAGTTAACAACCCGCTGGCAAGAGTAAGAAAAAGTACTCAACGAGGTTCTTGAGTTGAGTAGACGGATAATATATCGAGTAAGATGAGGGCCATTTTACCACCGTTGACAGATAAGCGTTATCGTTTCCTTTTAAAACAGAGTTTTCTCGCCTATTAAAATTTTGGAGGCCTCCTCCTTAAATAATAATAATAAAAATAATACATGCACCTTATTACAATCGATATGGGTTGCTATAGATTACACTAGGAATTTTTCGACTAGGCCCTATCTCTAAAAAAAGTAGGAAAATTTTCTATTCGATTATTCAATAACAGTATCAATAGCGAAAGAAAAAGAAATGACATCCTATCTCTGGCCTGGCCCTACCATCCTATCCGTAACAAGTATAAAAAGATGTTTTGTGAGATCACCAAAATTTTCGGTAACTTAGGTAAGCATGTTTGCATCTGTAAACCGGTTGTGTTGAAATATGTTTTTGCAAAATAATCAAAACGGTTTCACAGGCTAAAGATTTTCTTATTTCTGGTCTAGAATTTTAGATAAAATCGATTAGATAAATTTCTAACTTTCTTCTCCCAAAAGTGAACACTTGGGACGCATTTGTCTGCGAATGGATAATCAATGATGGTAATTAATAATCAGATGAAATATTTTTGTTAATTTGGGCGATTATTATTTATAGTAATTAGTAGTGTTAGCGAGCCAACCGGGTAACTGTAGAGATACTGTAGTTAGACAGAACTGAAGAATTTTGCCATAGAATAATGAGATCGAGTGGAATATTGAATTAATCATTCTTTATTGTCAACATACTATAATAGTGTAATCAAAACCAATTACATTCAAATATATAATTATTTCATAATTAAAATTGGTTTACAAAATTTTCAAGCACAGGGTAAAGATTATTATTTCTGGTATAGATTTTTAGAGGACAATAGTTCTAACTTTCTTCTCCCAAGTATAAGTGAATTCGTTGGATGCATTTGTCTGCGAACGGATAACCATGATTACAATACTTGAGGCAATTTTTATTCATTATTTATTATTTAAAGAAATAAACAGTGCTAGCGAACGGACAGAGCAAAGGTACTTTAGTTAGTCAGAACTGGCGAAAAACAACCGAGCAATGAGAATGAAATATCTAATATCTATTTAATGTACTAATAGTATAATAAAACTAAATACACGCAAATACATAATTGTTTTATAATCAAAATGGTTTACAATTTTTCAAAGTATACACAGGGTACAGATTATTTAATTCTGGTCTAGACTTTTAGAGGACAATAGTTTTAACTTTCTTCTCCAAAAAGTGAATTCGTGCATGAGATGCACTATTGTCTGCAAATAGAGAATCGTGGGTATAATCAGTTGAGACGATTTTCTTATTTTTGGCATTTATTATTTATAGAAATTAACAGTGCTACCGAACCAACTGTGTGGAGATATTGTGGTTAGTCAGAACTGAAGAGTTCTTACACGCAATGAGAGTGGAGTATCTCAATATAAATACAACATATATGTACTATCTACTAAAAGCATACAGTCACTAACATGTTTGAGGTTT
>JAOBAT010011548.1:0-10228 GCA_026413305.1 Hydrozoanthus tunicans | reverse complement strand
CCCCCCCCCCCCCCCCCCCCCCCCCCCCCCCCCCCCCCCCCCCCCCCCCCCCCAAGCGCCCCAATAATTTTCTTGCTAACAACAGCAACTTTTGAATAAGAATTTCAGATTTTACAATAACTATTACAATTTCCATTCTGCGTCTACTCTCTACTTAGTATTTCACACTTTACCCTTTGCTTGAGTAAAGTGTGTGAGAGAAAACTGTATAACCAATGAGAATCTCTACTTAGTGTATCTTGCATATTCTACACAGAGGAACAACTAATCTGATATCTCAGTACCTTCTATTTTTCACAGTGGCAAGGCTAAATATTTTTTTTAAAAATTAGCTATTATAAGACTTGTTTAGGAAAAAAATACTATATAATCAATCAGAATTGCTGTGAAATACTGGCTAGAAAAATAATGCATGAGTCACATTAAAGAATTGGTCTTTCTGTATTGGCTATGCGGGGTCGTTAAAACTGGGTTCCCTAGCGAAACCACTGTTAAATTCTGAAATGCTTCTACACCACCTAGCATTATCATTATCCCGACCAGCCTCACTGCCATCATTACGTGCGAGCTTGGCTCAGCTGGTTAGATCTTGGAGTGCCTAACACAAGGCTCTGGGTTAATTCCCTGGCCTTGCTGAGAGGTGAACATTATAGTAGTAGTATTCCACACCCAGGGTTCGTCCACTTTTCTCAAAGCAAAATTTAAGGATTTTTTTTAGGCCTTTTTAAGGTAAGATTATTGGTTATTGAGGACCTAAGCCATGGGACATCAACCACCAGAACTGACCTGAAACATGACTTTTTACGATATTGTGGCAAAGACTGCACAAAGCACTGCACAGATCTCCAGGTACTGAAGCCACCCAGTAGACTCTGCCCTTTTGAGCCAAGGTTCTTGGAAAGTGCATTTCCCAGGTATTGTTGAGATTTATCGAGTTATCACAACAAGAAAAAGCAAAAATTTAAGGACTTTTTAAGGACCATGACTGATTTTTGTAAAATTTAAGGACTTTTGAAGGCCTCAAATTTTGGAAAGTAAAAATTAAGGAATTTTAAGGTTTTTAAGGACCCGGACAAACCCTGCACACCGTCTGTGGATAAGACTGTTAAGCCGTTGGTAGTATTAAAGTATCTGCATTGCAAAACTGTGTGACTGTAGCATCTATAAACCAATCTGTCTTTGTAAGTCTTGAGCAAAAACCTGTATAATCATAATTGAGCCCCTGGGCGAAACTGGGCTGGACTTGAAGATGAACATACTTGCACGAATAGAATACTTGCACAATAAATATGGGTGTGTTTTTCTTACTTCAATGTTTTCTTCAGATGTAATTGAGTAAGCTCACTAGTCAGATAACATCAAGCATTGGCCCAGACATGGGAAGTTGAAAATATTTACACAAGATTGTCACAAGTCTCCACATATCTCGATGAAATCCATTCACTCATGTCCTTAGTCTCACACGATTCACTTTATCAACTAATTCTTATCACATGGTTTTTTAAGAGTATCATATCTGCTTCGTTTCTAGATTTCAACTGCTTTCTGTCCTGATCACAGATGTCTTGGCTCGTGCCACTTGCTGTGAAGCAGTATCAACGAGCCCTTGACACACATCACTTTTGTTTCCAGATATACTCATGGCCTACCAACATCTAAATCTGAAGCAAAAAAAAAAACATCACATTATTTCCTTAACTATTAAAAATTTTCTTTTAAATTTAACCCTTTCTGGCCAAGTCAGTTTATTAACATCTAACTTCTCCTTCTATAACTCAACCAAAATAGGTCAATTTGTAATGAGAAAATGGAATGTAATGAAACATAGAAACCTACGGAAGATGAAAAATAAATTCTCCTTAAGTGGTTAAAGGAAAAGTGTGAGTTCTAGTTAGGAGAATTGAGCAATAAATCATTAGGCTTATTAAAGGGCCGTGCTGACCACTTGTAGGCTGCATCGCTTTTCATTATATACACATACACAACCCCTCTTCTAAAATAATTTGTCTTGCCAAAAACAATGAATAACATAGACTAACCATCAACTTCCTGATTCAGCCTTTTTCCTTAACTGTTCAACTTCAGCTTCTAGCTCCACACAAGCTCGCTCAATCTCGTAGTTTTTGCTCACCAATCCAACCCAACTACATGGTAAATTAATCACAATCATTAGCCATCTAAAGGGCATTACACAACTTTATTAAATGGTAACTCTGATTTTTGGTCAATAACCAAATTTCCAGCATTCTGATTGGCTGAACTTAGGTCAATAAGCTACCGTACAGACTTTTTTGAGTTATGGACTTCAAAAGTCAAAACAATATCAAGTGAACTTAATTATCTGCTCGAAATTTCAAGTATTGAAGATTGACCCGAGAAAAGTTCTACAAGAGACGTCAACTGAAAATAATAACCAGAAAGGTAAAGCAGTAAATGAAAACTTTTAGTGAATGGAGAAAGTGGTCAAGTTTGTCGTCGGTGTGAAAATTGAAGTTCAATGAACATTGTGGAGAATATTTTTACAAGAAATAAATGCTTTTTAATCAAACTTATGAGCCATTTAATAAAAATCTTTATAACCCCGTTTTGCTCGGTCTGTCCAGGAGAATATTTTGCCCTCCGTCTTTCATACAAACCTCGCTTTGCTCGGTCTGTACAGTGAAGACGCACTAACTTCCTCCTTAAAAATATCAAATGTTTTCCTAATCTTCACTCTTATACTTTTCAACAACATCTGTTATTAACTGAATAGCATGATATAAAACTATCCCAGTCCAGATGTCTCCCCACAGGGAGGTACAGTGTCGTTGAGCTTCTTTGCTTTTACTCCTGCACCCCTCTACTCTTTTCTTCAAAAAACAAAACAGACAGAAAAATAACAAAGCTTATATTGAAACTTTCTCAAGAAACAAATTGAAACAGGGTTTTCCTTTGATCGAACAATGCTATAAGCAATTTGATAATTGTCTTTTTCAATCAATTTCTATGTAATGACTCCAGTATCACAGGAATAAATTCTGTAACAAGGATTTTATTCAACTGTCAACTTTGACAGCAGAATATGCCTTAAGAACATATTGGGAGACTAAGTGTAAGATGCTACAACAATGGACCTAATGTCACTAAACATGACTTGACCTATGACTGTGAAATGCCAGAATCATTGACAAATGAATAATCAAACCAGAAAAATTTTAGAAAGTTGACACACAGCCAGAACTGATCAAACAGACAGTAGTTCTTTTACAAACATAATTTTACACCTTACAGATAAAAGAAGTTCAATTTTGCGTTGCAAAGTGAAAGAGTATACAAAACAGGCTATGATGGTAAAACCTAAGAAATTAAGCCTGGGCCAAGTTGTTCAAAAGACAATTAGGGTTAATTACCATGACAACCAGTAGGTTTTGTTAAAGTCGCTATAAAGCGTTTTTTAAGTTCCAGATGAAAAGTAGAACCCTTTGATAATAGTAACTTTTGAAAACAAAACCTTTCCTCACCATTCCTGTTTCATTTTTTAGGCTTGAACCATGCAATGATGTCGTAGCACGAGGCATGAAGCAGAGACAATCTTTTTTATCTCAAAAAATTCAATTCTGGCTACAATAGTCACATTGTTATAACTTTAATCAATTAATTATTTCCTGAAATTATTTGAAATAAAAATTTTGACATTTTTTAACAGAAATGAAATTTTTTAAACAAAAGCCACATAACTCACTGCTGCTACATCACAGGTTCCCAGTCCCCACCCTGCTCTGCGAAATTTTACATTTCAATCTTTTTTGATTAAAAAGTATATTTAGACGTGGAAATTTTCTTTGGTTATTCAAATTTTGAGTTCACAGATGATAACAGTTTTAATCCAAAAAGTAAAAAATTAAGCTTGATAAGGACTTAAGAGTAAATACTGATTTAAAGTTAAATGGCTTTCGAACAATCGACCCCTGGTAAACCTGTGGCTGCTGTTTCATGCTTCTACAGATGGTCATCAGGCATAAGATTCACAAAACGTGAAAAATTTTAAGAATGATATTAAACCTGTAGAAGCATTAAACTGCAGTTACAGGTTGTACCAATTTTGTTTCAAACACCTAACCGTCATAACCTGTCGAATATGTTATGTTATTACAGCTGAACCCCTGGCCAGTAACTCAAATTGCCAAGGAAAAATGAACACACTTGAGTTATGGGGGTTAAAATTACAGGAAAACGTATGAGCCAAATCCAAGGGGAAATTCACTTTTTGTTTCAAGTTAAGGGGAATTCAAGTTACAGAGGGTTCAAGTTATTGAGGTTCAACTCACTGTATATGACGATGCAGTTTCTAATTCATTTTTTCTATTTTTGTTTTCATATTGTGCATAAAGCTCTACTGAAGCCAAATACTTGTGATAAAAATCCAGCATTTTTCGGAGGATCATTGAAGATTCTGGCTAATCAAAAAACTGCTCCTCGTTAACACTAATATCAAACACTTGTAACAAACACTCACCTTTCCTCTAAATTCCGCAGCTGTTCCCCAGCCTTTGTCTATAAGAAAACAGAGCAGCTTTTAGAAACATTTAAATACAATTATCACAAAATGTTTTAAGTGTAACCAACATTGACCTACTAATATAAAATTCTGCAAACCTGTTCAGACTTTCTCTGCCAGTTAACTTCTTGTATTTGTTTCCTACAAGTGTTCAAGTAGAACCATTACCACAATGATGTACAAATGAAAAAAGTTGAGCTATTTATCAGTAAATAGAAACAGATGCATATTGTTAGATTGGTTATTTGACTAACAAAAACTGAGAGAGCATGTCATCAGGAATGTTACCTATTGAGTGAGAAGAGAGGTAGGGAAAGGAGCAAAGAGAGCACTGACAGAGTAGGGGTGGGGAGCTTAGACTAGCACTGGGAGTGTTGGTGAGCTGAGGTTGGCAAGACAAGGTTGGAGAGTATTGGAGAGCTGGGGACAGAAAGTGGGGAGCACTAGGGGAGGGGGGTAGGGTTGGGAGTCTAGACTAGGATGGGGAGAACTGGGGGAAGGGAGACAGGTTAGGGTGTTCATAATAGAGTTGAGAAGTACTGGGGAGGGGAGCCAGGGAAGGGAGTTAAGACAGGGGTTGGGAAGCATTGAGGAGGTAAGATTAGGGTCAACTGGGGAGTATTAGGGAGCAGGGAGTTAAGAACTAAGATTGGGGTCACTGGGGAAAGGGAGACAGATTGGGAAGTTTAGACAGGGGTTGGGGCAAAGTTAGATTGTGGTTAGAAAACAATGGTGGAATAGAAATTATGAAAGACAGATTAAACAGGCAGCTGAAAGAGTTTGAATCAGGAAAACTTCCAGAAAAGACTTGATTTTAATGGATGAGGATGGGGAGAACTGGGGAAAGGGAGACAGATTGGGAAGTTTAGACAGGGGTCGGGGCGAGGTAAGATTGTGGTTAGAAAGCAATGATGGAATCGAAATTATGAAAGATAGATTAGACTGGCAGCTGAAAGCCGAAAGAATTTGAATCAGAAAAGCCTCAAGAAAAGACTTGATTTTAATGAAACTCATTTAGTAATATAAATTTTCAGGAAATAAAACA
Source organism: Hydrozoanthus tunicans (assembly GCA_026413305.1). Lineage (NCBI taxonomy): Eukaryota > Metazoa > Cnidaria > Anthozoa > Zoantharia > Hydrozoanthidae > Hydrozoanthus > Hydrozoanthus tunicans. The sequence continues at coordinate 4,646 of JAOBAT010011548.1, read as the reverse complement.
GAAAGACAGTGGAATGTAGACTAGTAATGGGAAAGGAAACTTATAATGTGAGGATACAGAAATTACGAATGGGAAAGGAAAAACACCATTATAAGGAAGGAAGAACATAATGAAGTGAATCAAACCTGATGTCAAGAAGTGCTTTCTGTTGCTGGGCCAACATGCTTGCTAGGACATCATTGTGACCTCTCCAGGCATTACAACCATACTTTGAAAGTAGCTCAAGATTGGAAATTCTGAAAAATACAAAAATTCAGCACAAATAAATTTGTTGCAGTAATAAAGATGTACAGTAGAACCTTTATAATAATGAACACTGATTTAACCAAGTCCCTGGTACAAAAAAGCAATGGGGTACCAGGCAGATATTTAAAACAACTTGTATGACTTGGAAAGAATGCCTTTTTTATTTGTACTACTGAATTAATAATTAACAATTATTTGCATCAGGCTCAGCAAATACCTGATTGGTGAATATTCCCCTCAGCTTCCTCTCTGGGAATATTCTAGATACTTAACACTTATTCTACTTCAATCGAGGTGGATAGTGGCAGAATATCTACAGAGCGCCAAAGCCATAAGGTAGATATTCATTAAGCCACTATCCACCGAAATGGAAGTAGAATAGTATTTTAGTACATACCCATGAGGCAACAAACTTCCTTTCAAGAAAACAAAAATGTTTAAGAAAAAAAAAACATTTTTATCAATTGAATCACTCAGCGTCGTGAGCAGCCTAACATAACACAAACATGTTTTGAACGTTTGTCAGCTAAAAAATGCCATAAATGGCATAAAATAGAATTTCTTTTTAAGACTGTTTTAAATTATGTTTTTAAAGCAAACTTTGTCAATAGTGTGATCTGAAACTGTCGTGAAGCAACTACTTCGGTCTGTCATTTTTTTTCTTTCTCGTTATCTACTATTCCAGAGGTAAAAATTGTCTAACATCTATTTCTAAACCAATCAAATCGTGCGTAGCCAAGCTGGTATATACTAAACACATATATTCATTTTGCTTTCTGCAAATTATTGTTTAACAATTCCTAACCTTAAAGCTTGGTGTTCCAGCTGTGCCATTGAATTCTCAACTGCTTCAGTCCAAGCTGTGATGTCATGCTTTTGAGCAGCAGTGGGCTGCGGCAACTCATATCTGAAATTCATCCAACAAAATTAGGTAGCTGCTTCTGATGATTTAGCCTCCCCCTGCAAAGTATGTTAGAGTATCACCTTGACTAAAGATCCAGCCCTGAAAATTGATGCTGTACACATCTACCAGAGTGAATTTTAAAGTGCTTGCTCAAAAAAATGATTAAAACACATAACCCTGATTTACTACATACAGAATTATTGTATTATGTTCATAAGGTACACAAGTTTAAATAATAGGAAAAGGTAAAAAGCTTTTTAAAACTTTTAAACACAAATACAAAATTGCTAAAGTCTAACTGGCTGCCAAACTTCACATTTTCGTGCAGTTTATGGTCACCAATCTCGACATTTTCATTTCGGCAATTAAAAGAATCATACAATCCTTACCCCAACCCTAACCATTACGCCAAACCCTAACATTGATTTCAAGAAATTTTGGTTGTTGTAAAGCGAAATAATAGCTTCATAATTATGCATTATAATTAAGTATGGTTGAGTAAGGAAATTTAGCCAACTGTTGTAACGTTTCTTACTTCCCTGTTTTACAAATATTTCAGATGAACTTTTGGCTTTTATTCACCCATACTTCATAATGCATATGAAGATATTGATCTTCAAAACCATAATATTGGAGGTAAACCTCGCTTTTCGAGCAACAAAAATATCTCTAAATCACTGTTATGCCAAATAAAAAATACTTGTTTAGCGTCCACTCATCTTAAATTTTCCAGGTCGGGAGGGCAATTTTTTTTTACAGAGGTTTAGTATAGTTCCTAAAGTAGACAGTTTGCACCTGCTTAAGGGTGATATAACGCAATAATCCCATCGCTCACCATACTAAAACAACAACAAAATGAAAACGTTTATTTGAAAAACTAATTCTGGTTAATGTAAACAACTCAACAAATGAATTAATTTTGTACTATGTCTCTTAAATTGGCCTAAGAACTCCAGCTACATGTACAGTTCACCAACTTCAACAAGATGTGGTCAACTGTGCCAGAGCAGAAAATAAAGATATTGATATATTCACATATTGATTTATTCAAATCAAGACCAAGTGCCGACTTTGCTCCACTTGTTTCTGTGAATGAATGAGCGAGAAGCATCACACATATTCTTAGAAGTATGGGGATGAGGATGTGGATCGAAAGCGCATACATGTTTACTCTTTTTTACAATTATTTTTTGTTTTATACAAAAAAAAAACATAAAAAATTGAGGTCGGGTGCATTTTCCAGGTTGGGCGCGGACGCTAAACAAGTAATTTTTTTAATGTGGCCTTAGGGTTAGGAGTAACGGTTAGGTTTTGGGTAAGGAATATATCTTTTAATTCCTGAAACAAAAAGGTGGGGTGGGCGACCATAAACTGCATGAAAATGTTAAGTTGGCGGCCATTACTGTATGTATACATACCTAAGTATGGGTGAGTACGGAAATTTTACCAAACTTTTCAAAAGATGATCCTTACCTGGTAGCAAAGTTGTCTTAAAATGTTGTTTAGATTGACAATAAAATCGTAATGGACACAAATATCATTGCGAATGCTGGGCTTGTTCTGTTATTTTATAAATATCACTGTGTTGGAATGGTCTCAATACCAGCCTCACCTCTTCATGCCGAGCAACTCCATTGGCTGCCTCTTACCAATTCTGTCAAACTCATTCTTCAAGATGGGTGTCTGACGAAGCAATAATTGCTCTGTTATTTACATCAAATTTATCAACCTTGCATTCAGTACATTGCCGAATTTACAGTAACACAGGATTTGTTACCACTTTACTAATGCTTTTAACTTTTGTTATCAAACATGCCTTGTAACTGTTGTAAAACTCACCTCGAAAGCCGAGTAGTTTGGCGGAGGAAGGAATTCCAAATAATTTTTTGTCGGTCTATAACGCCGTGTTTCTTCATCAACAAGTTGGTTAACCTTGAAGAATAAAAAAATGAGCTGTGTGAGAAAAAACTAGACAGCAAGGCAGCCACATAGCTACCATCACTGAAAGCAACAGAACCAGAACTTTGTCTAGCTTTCGATGCCACCACCACTCAAGAAATTCACAGATAATCTGACCAGTAAATCATCCATTTATTCTATTCTTACCATTTCTCGTACTCCAGGTTCTTCATATCCCTGATCAAAATAAGGCAACGCGTCCGGTGCAACCTCATGCATGGTCGCCATCTTGAATTGTTGAAAGCCTATTTACCCAGGATGCAATGCTCTTCTATGCTCCGCCGCACGCCGAATCAGTTTGGCACTCGTTTGTCAGTCCATCCATCCATTCGTCCGTCCGACCGTCCTTCCGTCCATTTGTCTGTTTTTTCCATCCACCCACCCATCCAACGATTAGTCTTGACTAGTTTCAGACCCCGTCCACACTAAACACCAATATCCAAATCTGGGTGACTAAAAATATTTGCGTCTACACTCGGCGGATAAAAAAAGCTACTCTGCGGCGGACAGAACGCCAATTCGCACAAAAATATATGCGGTTTCAAAAACTGATCCGGATTCGTATTGATGGTGTTACTCTCTCACTTACGCCGTCTATCTGTCGATGCAGTGGCTACAAAAGTTTTTTTCTCCAAATATACACGAAAAATCTTGGTGTTGCTTGATCCTTACCAAAAACACGGCTCCTTGTTCTTTTAATTTTCACACTTGGGCCCGCCATAAGAATAAAACTCAGTCAATACCTTAACAACGGTATGGATAGACCTCGCATTCGGATAAAATAGGAGGTATTTAGTCGACAGAATAAACAGGGACCGCGGAACTGTGGGTCTGGGTGGGCAAAAGCCCCAACAATAATTTTGCGGAGAATGTAATAAACAGACTTCAGTAGTGAGTAATAGCGCTTTATTCAGCAATTTTGTCTTTTGACGGACTATGTAAGAAAAGTAAATATATCCGGTGAGGTTTTAGGGTTAGGTAGAGAAAACGATAGAAAAAAACGCTTTTCTGGAGATCTTAGAAGTTTCAAAATTTCCGAGAAGCATGCCCCAAGACCCCCGGGGGGTACTCCCTATATTGGGATGGTAGGTATGACCGTCGTATTTTTTTGGGGTTAAAATTGCCAGTCGGTATTTTTTAGGGGTTGTAAAAAGTAATCCAGTGCTTAACCAAGAGCCTGGTATTATTTAGGGTTTAAAAACGCAAAGCTTTTGGACTGCTTGCATTCCGTGCTTTAGCAAACGTGCAAACTGATAAGAAGTTTAAAAAAATGTCCTTTGGCGAACGTTCTACTACGCGCGTGCCTTTATTTACCGCGTGTCACGTTCAGAACAACACGAGGCCGACTTAGCGCCGACCCACTTGCTACCCAGGGGAAAATTTCAGCTTTCAATTGGTATTTTTTAGGGTAATTTTAAAATCGAAAGGTATTTTTAAGGGTAGAAAATTTCTGTCCCTAGATATTTTTTAGGGTATTTTGGGGACTTTTCCAACGGTCATCCCTACCGAAGTACCCCCCCCCCCCCCCGGGACCAAG
>JAOBAT010011515.1:0-10231 GCA_026413305.1 Hydrozoanthus tunicans | reverse complement strand
TCATCACCAGAGTTGGTTTCCTGTGCTGTCATACTCTCATTTGATCTTCTTCAATTGTTATACAATGAGAAAGAGTGATTTATTTTTTCATCAACCATTTATTTATAGTGTAAGTGATTTCTACCTTGCATCGATCATCCTGACAAACCACTTGACAATATATAACCCTTGACAAGCAACTACCAAATAGCACTGTACTACTTCATTATTTTTATATTTTTCATAAAATTGTTTGTGAATATCAAAAAAGAAAAGTACAAGTTTACAAAACGATGTAAAAGTTGATCATGAGCTATAAACATTCCTTTCTTCCCCTTGAACGTCACAGTCCTTCAAAGCTTCATCCTGTTCTTCTCGCTGCTCCCTCCATTGCTCTAACCTTTCCCTCTGTATCAAAACGAAAATATGAACTTTCAATTGGTTTGTAGATTTATTTTTAAATAATAATCTTGACGGAAAAAATAAATGATGCATGTTTACCAGACATTTAACTGCAGCAGGCACAGAGCTAGATAGAACCAAACATAGAAACAAAATTTTATTTTTGCAAAAAACAGCTGGTAAAATAATTACTGTGTTTTCCTTTCACATGCATCCTTCATGTAAACATTTTTTCCATTTACTCTCTGCTGCAGACTTGTTGCATTGTATTTGGTTTTGATAATGGGTTGCTAATGATTTAATTATCTCGTAGAATTTTGGACTTTTCAAATCACTACTTAATTTTCTGTTGCCTTAGGACTTAACCAGGTAGGATGCAGGGTTCAACGCCTGTTGCACTCTACCTTCATCTAAAACAACAGCCTCAGGAACTGCAGGAGAAATGAAAACAATTATTACCAGCCTTTATGAAAAGCAAAAATATTCAACATGAATTTTACAAATATATATAGGTCCAATTATTTTGAAACAAAGGCAACTTTAAGAAACTACTTTTAAAAATAACAAGTTAAATCAGTTGTACATGTAGAAACATAAAAACAAGCGGTAAAATTTCATTTTATGCAAAGGTTATTAAACAGCAAACCTTAACTTACCAGACAGTCTGTCAATTAAAGCTGGTTGCTGGGTGTCAGTTAATTGGGAAAGCACAATTAACTCTTCACAAATGTCTCCCCTTCCAAAACTGCCAATATATAACAATGAAGAAGATAGCTATTGACCACTAAAGTGCTTTTTGGGATTGCTATGATTTTTGTCTATCTTTCAAAAAAAAATTATCCTTCAATAAAAATTTGTAGATCAGCATATTTTATAATATTTGACATTCGAAAGCTGTCAAAAAAGATGAGTATGTACAATCTATTGCATAAGCAACTACCATTGCATTATAAGAAAAGTATCTCGTTCACCTTGGGTTGCTGTGGGAAGAGTCATCTCTGCAGCCCAGACATAAAAGCGCAGGCCAAGTTTTTGAGCCATGTTGGAAACTTTAATTAAGGCCCTGTAAAACATAAATTTAGTAATTAAGTATCTGAAACTTATACCAATTTACAATCCTTAACTGTACAAAAAAACGTTCGTGAACCCCAGAAAATTTTTCCCTGATATGTTGTACTCTCTTTCGTCTAAAAACTAGGAACCGGTAATGATCACCTTAAAATGGGCTTGCAGCTTTGATTTCCCGATTTTATGATTGCTATAAACATAACAGCGAAGTCAGTCTTTGCTTGCCATTTGAACTGTGGTAAATTGAATCAAAATTTTGCTTATGTAAACATGATACTAAATAATTCAAATTAGATATATAAAGCTCAAGAACTCAATAGGTGAAATAAACCAAAAAATATTAATGTATCTATATCAAACGGTCTTGTACTTGGAACATTGACAAATATTAATAGTCATAACAAAAATAAAGTTTTATCAAAATGTAGATTGCTTGAAATAACAATACATATAATGTATATATATACCTGTGGCGATGTCACCAGTTGAAAACTGGTTGGAAGTTTCCCAGGCTAGAATAGAAAAAGAACCGTCCTTAATAACCATAGTAACCCTTAGGCCACTAAATAACATTTTTAAAAGCACTGTGATTGCCTAAATGTAGATAGAGTTTGTTTTGTGGAGCACAAACCAATACCCCTCTCCATCTGGTCCCCCCTGGTCCGGCAAACACAGGGCTTGCTATTGGGGACAAACGTAGGTTTGTTTGATCAGGGGATGACCTCCATATGAAGGAGAACACCCCCTTTCTTTCACTGTCAGCTCGTCTGTCTTCGTTTCCTGTCTGGGGTGCAACATAAAACAATTTAAGCTTGATATCCAGGTGTTCCGTGCCTCCCTAGGAACAGTGAGATTTCGGATCGTCTGTAAACATTACTATTTAGTTTGTATCTTATTTGGAAAAGTAAGTGAATTGTGCATGTAACATGTTAAAAACTCATTTCACGCGTAGACAAAACAAGTAGACAACTGATATTCTGTATTTTGCAGATATTGTTATATGTTCTGTTAAATTCTTCGCACTCACGAAGATTGTGTGTTATCCAGTAAAAGTATAACAAATATATCTATCGCTTCAACCAAAGAACTTTAAGAATTTTAGATATTTCAGTATTTGGATATAGCATTGTATCGCATTATCTCCGCTAGCTTGTGGAGGCAATCTAAATTGACATTACATACTGGCATGAGACAAAAACTTTGAAACAATAACATTTGAAAATTTTGAAATTGAAAAATTTTAAGAAATTGACAAGAACCCAAAAACCTAATTCTGCAGTTGCGACCGATTCTTTTACAACATCAGTCTGTGGTTAAAGAACGTGCATGTATAGGAACATGTTAACTAGCCTTTTTTTCTACCAACATTGGTAGAATTTTTGTTTCATTAAATCACGCAAAGCTAACAGTTTTTTATTGTTCTGTACGCTTTGTTAAAACATAGATTACCAATTGCAAGTTGTCTCTATCTTGTGTTGAGATATGTACAAACCTTATTCATTATTGCCAAAAGCAGACCGCTTTGGCACCCAACAGCCAAACACACAGCTGTAACTGCAGCAATCATTGCTGAATTAAATTGCGAAGTTTTCCGACCAACTTGTCCCTGAAGTGTCCCGTCTGCACACAGGGCTGGTTTTCCTGGTTGTCACTGCTTGTCGAACGCACGACTTGCACCCTGAATGGCCGCAGAGTAATGTCGACGGCTCTTTCATAAGTCCCAGGGTGAAACCACATAACATTGATTAGAAACTTGTGAAACGCGTAAAGAAAGCCACCCTATTTCCTAGGCCCTCTGCCTCTGGTTTAACAGACAACTTGAAAAAACCCCTTTTTAGAAAATCAAGCAAGAATACTTACCAAACTGCACATTGTAATGCCATCGGAAACGTTAACTTGCAGTTAAACACGACTTCTTCCTTCTCCATCACTACAACTCCAACTACAACTACTAAGTGCTGTAAGAATGACCTTCAAATAAATTTAAGAACTATCAAATTTTTCAAAATGTTTCCGGTTTACTGGCTGTCAGTGTCGGAAATGCGAGTTCGGGACCCCACGTGGTGAAGCAGATTCAGCTAATAAAAGAAGCTAAACACTTCATCGGGGAACAAGAGCTTAGCTACAACTACCAAAAAAAAGAGTTTGTTTTTCCATTTCCTTTTTTGAGGTAATATCGGCTTCATTTTTTCCTTGTTTCAGCAGTAATAATTTGCACTGCACGTTATTTGCACCAATCAGTATGTGATGATTCATTGTTTATTGTCAATACAATGGGGCTCAGTCCGGTTGAGCAGTTGAAAAGCAACAATGAATGAGTAAGAGTTAAAAATGTATTTTTAAAACTATATAATTCAAACCATCGAAGACGAAGGTTTAAAAGGGGGATATTCTTTCAATTACATAATCAATTAACATAAACAAATTTGACAGATTTTGGCTCGGACCGACAGGAACTTTTCTTAGTTTTAGAGTTACGTCATACAATCATGACCTTGAATGATCTGCCTGTTTACGGACTATGGGACTTCCTTTCCGGAAAGCTAGCTATGATTTCAAAAATAAACCGTGTTTTTTTTATAACTATCAGTAAAAATCAGTCACTTTCAGATTCTTGAACGTTTTTGTTTTTTCCTCCATGCACAAATTCTTCTTGCATTAATTTTGTTTTGTTTACTGATATTTCTAAAAGAGAAACTACAAATGTTGTTCAGAACTAACATGCACAGCGATATAAAGTTTCAGCTTGGGATTATTCTTAAATAGTTCCGATAGATTAATTTCTTATAAAATAAAAGCCTGTACCACACATTCTAGAACGAAAGACTGAGAAGTTAGAAATTGAAATTAGATTGGATACTTAATTACGTGACTTGATAAGTAGGAATACAGTGGTTGTTTTCGAGTGCCTAGGTATAATACTTAGCGCTCACATTACGGCGACGTTTATATCCTACCTTTGATGTCCTTCGCTTGTTTGAAATTAGATCGGATACTTACGTGACTTGATAATTAGGATTTCAGTGGTTGTTTTCGAGTACAGGTATGATACTTAGCGCACACCTTCCGGCAACGGTGAGGGCGGGTCTTTGTATCCTACCTTTGATTTCCTTGGCTTGTTTGAAATTAGATTGAATACTTACCTGACTTGATAATTAGGATTTCAGTGGCTGTTTTCGAGTGTTGGTATGATACTTAGCGCTCACCTTCCCGCAGCATTGAGGGCGGGTCTTTGTATCTTACCTTTGATTCCATTAGGCTGTTTTCGATCCGAACTTAGTTAGGGTGCTTAGCACTCACCTTCCAGCAACGTTGAGGGCGGGTCTTTGTAGCCTTTCTTTGATTTCCTTGGCTTGTTTGAAATTAGATCGAATACGTCTGCTTCGTGAATTTCTACTTAGGTGAGTGGTATTTTCTCCAGTTGATGATGCTTAGCGACCACCTTTCGACAATGTTTGTATTCTATTTTTTTTTGTCGCTGTTTTCGGTTTGAGCTTAGTTAGGATGCTTAGCTCACATCTTCCGGTTTGGTTTAGACCATCCGGTGGTACGGGGAGAGTGCCAACTCTTTCAAGAGGCATTCTTCCCGCATTTTCCATTTTTTTTCAGGTTTCATTTGCTGGCAACTACCAGTATGAAAGTTCGAACCAAACATTAGTTGGCAAGTCAATTTTGTATCAAATGTACTTATATACTTTTCCCAATAAAGTTAGTTTGTAATGTAACTAATATGAAAATTTTGAGAGCAAGCCTAAGTAGCCGGATCGAGAGAAGTAGTCCGCAACTCTAGTAGAAGGCCTTTTTTTCTGACTGGCCATGTTTTGTGGTTTGTTGATTTCTATGTCATTGTAACGGTTTCATTTTAGTGAGTGCACCACAATGGTTTGTATAGTTGTTTTTTTTTACGTTATTACGAATTTATTAAAAAATACTGTCAGTTTTTCTGACTAGGGGTCTTAAACTAGGGGATAGAAAAAAGAGGAAGAACAATAGGTTGAAAAACAGAAGCCACAAAATGAAGAGAAACACAAAGAAAATTAATGAATAGATTGTAACTAATTAATATAGAAAAGGAAAGTTTTTAAGAAAAGTAATTTTTGTGTTGCTCAAAAAGTTTAGCTTTTACTCAAAGAATGCCTCAGGAAGGATGCTAATCTTGAATCACCAGTACTACCTTTTTAATTAATGTAATCATTTTACGAAGTCAGGAAGAAAGACATGTTATTTGTTTACTTACTGAAATGAACACACTACAGTTTAAGACATTGAATACTTTAAGCCTTTTGCATCACATAATATTTGTTAATAATATATAGAATGTGTTTCTAGCAAAAAGATTTTGAATTTTAAACATTTGTGTTCTATTTTTATTTCTCAAAAATGAGGCTTTTGATACATGCAATGTTTTAACTTGTGAGAATATTATGTTTATTGTGCTGTACATATTGTATACATAACATATACAATAACCCTAAGAACAAAGGCCTAACACTTTTTATAGAATTAAGTCTTAATTACAGTCACTGGTTGTTGTGTTTTAATACAACATTTTGCATATTGTATGCTTAAGTATATACATTTATATATATGTAATAATAATTATACATTAAAAGCTGATATGTCTTATAACATATTATAGAAATACACTTTATAATCTGTTTCTTACAAATAAATTCAAAACAGATTTAAAATAGCTAAAAATATATTTCAACTATATTTATTTGAAACAATTATTGAAAGCCCAATTCACTTTTTCCCACGTTTAAAAAAAATGTTCCAGAGATTTTAACTATTGATTAAGATCACTTTAAATAGATAAGAAATAGGTTAAAAATATAGTTCCAAAACAGGTAAAAAATAGGTCAAAAATAGTATTGAATTTGGTAAGGATGCTTGGCATCTTAACTATCACGTTCCTTTAAGATCTACAGCTACTGTACATAGCATTTGTGTGGTTTATTTTTATAGTATGTACATTGTTACCAAGCTTGAGAGTTCTAGATAATCAGACAGTATTATATAATGATATTACGCCATGTTTGTGTACAATTCATACTTATGTGTTCTGTATTATGCAAGCACTATGTCTGACGTCACATTTTTTGTACCAACAAAAACATTTTGAGTCAAATATGTCGTATGTTGTACCCTTGTCAAAATCACATGTGTCATATTTTATTACCTATACCGTTTCGTTGGGGAAACTTTGTCACATGTGTCATATGTTTTTTATCATTACTCTGGGGAAAATGTCACATGTGTCTTACGTTTTTACCATACATGTGTCATATGTGTCATAGTCTACTAAAACATATGACTAGTATTAATATGCCACAGTCATAAGTTTTACATTGTATGACACATATGTCAATATGCCACAGTCATATGTGTTACAATGTATGACGCATATGCCAATTTGGTCATATTTGTCATAGCAAAGTCACATGAGTCATCTGTCTATGAATGCCTGATTAAGTCATGCAAGTCATATTTGTCATATGATTTCTCAAACATAAGACACATCTGAATATGCCACAATCATATGTTTTGTTCCTCCACTACAACATATAACAAACATGTGACAAACATGTGAAAAACATATGACTTGTCATAGGTTTCTCAAATGTTTGTCATATGTAAGTCATATGTTTAAAATTCAGTAGTGTTTACTTCTATCGGTAATTGATAGAAGTTGCGATCTGGTATTCTAATTCTTAATCATACACTTTAAGTACAAATATCATTTTATAACAGAAGAGGTTACTACAAAATAAGAGTCAATTCGAATATGCTGATTTACTCCGCGAGTGCTAAAGTTCACAGCACAGTAAAACATTCAAAACCCTTACCTGCACTTTTCGTCCTGAAATGAAAGGATTGACTGTTGTTCAACCCATCGCCTAAAGCACTTACTGCCGCAATATTCACTCTGTAGTTGGTATTTGATGTAAGGCCAGACAGCACAAAGGTAGTGATATTTGTGTCACTTTCAACCTTTATAAAATCATTCTTTCCTTCTTTACTGTACCAAAACTTGTAGGAGATGATCGACAAGTTTCCAGGGTCAGGAGCAGTCCATTTAAGCATAGTTGAACGAGCTGTTACTTCAAAGAAGTGAAGGTTCGCAACGGCATCGGGAAAATCTGCAAAAATATAAAAGTATTTTGTCCAAAATTTCCTTTGTGTGTTTTCAATGGAGAAAAATACACCTAAATGTGTTATGATTTGTATTTATACTGCACAATTAACGTCTACCTTTATCACATAGCTATGATATGAAAAAAGCTGTGTACTATATCAATTTTAACTGAGCATATGTACAGCTGTAATTCGTCAAATATGATCAAGTTGCTTCCCTAATTAAAGGTTTTTGACCAGTAGCAAGTAAAGAACAAACGAAGGGTTTTCAATGAGTTAAACTAACTTTTTTCAAATAGTCTTTTCCCGTACAGAAGCAATCATCAAAACAAAGTGTGTGCTTCTTTAAGTTCTAGTGTCTTATAATCTATAGAATTGTCAAATTATTATAACTCTAATACAATAGCTAAAGGCTTGTCTGTTTCCTAAGATTTAAACCAAATTTCTAAAACTCACACAATGTTGCGGTTGTTGAAGACTGCAAAGAAACCATGGCACCTCCGTATCTTGGTGGGTAATAAACTTGGCAGACGTAACTTGGTAGTTTACAGGTCATGGTTCTGTTAGAGTGACTCTCCCTTTTACAAGAGCTATCAAGTGATTGTACAGGTAACTTTGAGATTGTTATTGCATCCCTCTTTGATAGCTTTGCCTGTTTGCTTACATCGATAGTCTTGTTGTGCCACCTTATACCAGGTTCCGGTGCTCCGCTACCTCGGCATTCCAAATTGATCTTTACGTGATCCCCAGAAGCAGATGTTACGGCGGCAATGCTTGCTTGAGGGAGGTTTGCTAAAGGATCGAATTTATTGGGGAAAAACATTGGGTTTGATTTCTCTAGAAAAGTTTTTTTTCCACGTCTTTTTTTGTCTTTTTGCTCGGTCTTATAAGTGTCTTCATACATGTTTCAGTTCTAGAGAGCCATCGTCAATTAAATTAAAAGCTGAAACATGTATGAAGCCGCTCAAGACTGACCAAAAAGATCAAAAAGACGGTAAGAAAAGACATTCCAAGACGAATGAAGTTATGAAAAAATACATGTCAGCTAGATTTATGAAACTCTCCAATAAGGATTGGGCGAAAAATGACTTAGTATGTTAATACCCTAAATGGTGATTTGAAATAGGAAGAAAAAAGTTGCAGAAGGTTTGAAAATCCGTGAAATAGACTGTTTATATTTGGTTCCCCTTTCTGTTCGAATACAAAATTGAAGTAAGAGTTGTGTGTTTCTTAGTGCTTAAGAAGTAAACAATATGATTTTGTTTTGTGAATCTAAGGTTCCCGGGCGATGAGGCCTAACTAGAAGAAAGATAGCTAACGATCGGACTCACTTTTAAAAACTCATTTCAAGGGTAGATTCACAGGCTAGTGTCCTCTATCTGTTGCCTGTTGGTTACTGTTTACGGCTGTAACCTGGAACCTATACCTTTGGTACCCACGTGCAGTTCTAATCTTCCCGGCCAAAATAATCCCGTAGGTTATACATTCAAGCTTAACTTCGTATTATCAATTCTTAGGCAGCAAATTTAGTTGCTGTCACCATAAGTACGCAAGTATATGACAATTGTTTTTGGCCGGACTGGGAGATTGATTTTGGTCGATCGAAAAGATAGATTTTTAACGCGGCAATCAAAACGGTAGCCAAACGGACAATACGTACCCTTTCTACAGCCGTAAAGATAAAACTTTAAGCAAGGTTTTCCATGCCACTCTTGCGGATAAATGCGATCGTAGCGGACCAAGTTATAGTATGTCTCGGATTTTTCTAGTCTTGGATTTTCAGTCTCGGATTTTAGTTAATCTCGGATTTTTTTAACTTGAATAACTTCTCTCAAAAAGCTTCAAACACGCTCGGGTTTAAAACAGCAAAAAGTTGAATAACTTCTTTCAAAAAGCTTCAATCGAACTCATATTACACCTGCAAGCTTCTTTTGACCCACAGACCCCATCGTAAACATAATAGAGTGCATAGCTACATTTCGCTGTAAACGCATGGGGGTGGGGTGACAAAGCTCTAATTCTCGGGTTTTAAACAGCAAAAAGTTGAATAACTTCTTTCAAAAAGCTTCAATCGAGCTCATATTTCACCTGCCAGCTTCTTTGACCCACAGACCCCATCGCAAACATAATGGAGTGCATAGCTACAGTTTGCTGTAAACGCAGGGAGTGGGGTGACAAAGCTCTAATTCTCGGGTTTTAAACAGCAAAAAAATGAATAACTTCTTTCAAAAAACTTCAGTCAAACTCATATTACACCTGCAAGCTTCTTTTGACCAAAGACCTCATCGCAAACATAATGGAGTGCATATCTACAGTTTGCTGTAAACGCAGGGGGGTGGGGTGACAAAGCTCTAATTCTCGGGTTTTAAACAGCAAAAAGTTGAATAACTTCTTTCAAAAAGCTTCAATCCTGCTCATATTTCACCTGCAAGCTTCTTTTGACCCACAGACCCCATCGCAAACATAATGGAGTGCATAGCTACAATTTGCTTTAAACGGAGGGGGGTTGTGTTAGAATCTTCAAAACAGCTTAATTTTGAATAGCGTCTCTCAAAAAGTTTCATTTCATCATAGTGCCCCATGGCAAGCATAATGGAGTGGAATTGTACAAATTTTTATGAACGCAGGGGGATTTGGTAGGGAA
>JAOBAT010011493.1:0-10233 GCA_026413305.1 Hydrozoanthus tunicans | reverse complement strand
TCCCCACTCAACCTTTGGCTTGGACACCCAGTCAATTCCCCACTCCCCTTTACCCAGTCAATCCCCCACTCTACCTTGGCTTGGACGCCCAGTCAACCCCCTGCCTTACCAGAGCCATGCCACCCCACCATAGGTGCATAAGATGTTTTTTCATCAACGTATATCCCGTCGATTTGTTACCAGCCACGCCCGCGTTGGTATCTTGGCATAAGCTTACTAAAATTATCTCATATTATACGTCAAGTAACATCTTTGTGTGAACACATTCTTTATCAAGCTTGACAAGGCTCCCTAATTTGGTAGGCATCTTTAAAACTTGTTGAAATTGAGTATTTTGTACCTTTTAAGACAAGCTAAATGAATAGACAACTTCATGTAAGGATTTATGTTAACTGTGTATGTTTTTGGCTTAGACACCAAAGTGCGATATTTTTGGCCCCATCACCTCGTAAACATAAATCTCTTCTGTGACTATTGAAATTTGAAACACAATATAATCTTAATATGTTTTAATTGCTTTGTGCATCGAGATTATGCAACGAAACAAAACTATATCCCGTTCTTGTAGTGGAAGGGTTTAGTCTTACTAAAACCAAACGTACGATTAGGTAATTTGATTTCATTTCCGAGCCTAGAATCTCATTAGGGCGGCACTTATCTCCGACTTCCGCTGTTGTATAAAGCTAGTATAACAGATATTATAGGAAGGAGTTTCTGATTGCTGTTAAGGTTTCGAAATTGCATAGTCCTTAAAATCTTTTCGTGCCAGAGATTTAAAATACCTGAACTTTTGAACCTGTTGATGAGTTGACGAAACCCTATAAAGAAATAATTTACTGATTTTGCCTGCCTTGATGAGTAGATGTGCTTGGTGTTGTTCATTCTAACTTTTGAACCAGTTGATGAAACCCTATAAAGTGACCATTCATTTTGCTTGTCTTGAAGAGTAGAAATGATTGGTGTTATTCATTCTAACTTTTTAACCAGTTGATGAAACCCTATAAAATATCCATTCATTTTGCTTGTCTTGAAGTATAGACACAGTAAATGTTCGTCTTTCAACAACTGATTCAGAGTTAAGAACTCTTATGAAAATTTGGCAACTTTAGTGCCGAGAACTCAACCCCTACGGCAGTGTTTCTTTCAGGAGTTAATCTTGTTGACATATTTAGCTGACCTGTTGAGGCACATTTGGTTGCGTTCATTCAGGATTCATAGTTTGTTAATCAGCTTCCATGTACACTTCCGTTTTGACTGCTGAAATCGGAAAACGGTTTGGTTTGAGGACTATTTTTGTTAAGTAGTTCAACAACTGATGACGTCGGTGTTTTTTATATTTGTCTTCATCTCTGAAGAATAGTAAAGTTTCGTACTTAATCCGCATGTAATCCATTGAACGGATTATCGAGGGATAAGCTAGGTTTCGCCAGCTCAAATTTGTAAGGCCTACAAGCTTCAGCGTTTGATGACAAAGGTAGATAGAAAGCTGCCAAGATTCCAACACTTCTGTTAAAAAGAAGAAAAAAAAGCTAAGATTCGAAAATAGCTATTTTAAGAAGATTGACAAAAGCAAAACGATCATTCCGTTGAAATTCAGTATTTCCTCTTTAAAGAAGTGTTTGTATTTCCGGGCGGTGTTCTTTTGACACCAGTTGTGAAACTCTTCAGTGTAATACTCTTTCATCGCGAGATTAAACTTTATTCCTGCGAGCTCTCGGAAGTTTTTGCGAGCCAGATTTTCCTGGAGAAATGCAACTTAGATATCCATTTACCTAGAGAAAAATTGCGCCTGTAAAAAAGACGTGCCCTTTTTTAAGTATATAAACTTTTTATATAAGGGACTGATCAGTTGATCTGGGGCCACCCGAGACAAAAAAAAATTGCCTGCCGAAAGGCCTATAAAAAGATTGCGTGGAAATTGGCAAAAACTTTGTTTTTTCCTTTGCTTGGCTGGAAAAAAAATTTGCAGAGAAATCATTCCCTCCCTTTTCCCCTTTGCCGCTCATTGATTTGAAACTCAATTATAACAAAACTATTCATGGTGTTTTTTATGGATTCAGACTTTTGATTTGGACCAGTTGATGAAACCCCTATAAATTAATCGTTCATTTTCCTTATCTTAAAAATTGTTATTCGTTTTTAACTCAATTTTTCTTGTCTTAAAAGTAGTTTAAAAAACCGATTCAAGTGTTATAAACTTCAAAAATTAAGAATTTTGTCAAAGCTTGGCAATTTTGAAGAGTCAATATGGGAAAAGGTAAAATAGCTATTGACTGTTTAAAATATTTCTTAATCGTTCAAAGCTGACCCCACGCAATAGCTCCCGGTCAGCCTTGAGCGATCTAGATGTAAAATTGACGCGAGAAACTAAAACGAAATTAAGGTTTAAACAAGACCAGAAAAAGATGTGAAACGTAACAAATGCGGCTTGACGACCGAGTTTTACATCCAAATGAGAGAAAAAAATAACACCAAGGCTAAGAAAATATGCAGGTTATTTGTACACTTTGCGGTATGTTAATTTGATCCCAACCCAGGAGTTTAGAAAAAAGTCCCCGGGCAAGTCTTGAATTAGAAATTTTCATACAGAGTCTATTAATTCATCAAGTGAATTATTCTGCACGGTGTGTGGTCAGAGAAGAAAATGATGAAAAGTTGCCTATTCTGAACCCGCGCAGTTCATTAAGCGTTTTGACAACTATCTGTAACGGGGTTTGGGAGGGGGGTAGGGGGTAGGGGGTGGTGCCTAAGATTTGTTCAACTTGGTTAAGATGACAGATGACCAAGTTTTTTTATTTGCTCGCTGAGTTACTTTCAGAGTTTGGCTTTACTAACCCCTAATTTAATGAACTATAAACTCGTTCCGCTTCATCTATGCACTGATTTAGATTAGACGCTTTTCATAAGAACCAGTGAATTTGGTCGAGGCTCGTCGTTCCTAACGTTTTTGGAGATTTGAGCCTCAAACTGTTTTGAAATGTTCGTATTTCTTTCTGTGTGTTAAATCAATAGAAACTAAGCCTAAGGTATTCTCATACTGCAAAAGTTTGCCTAATTCGCTATTGTAGATATAGTGCATTATGTGCATGCATATATATAACAACGGTTGTTAGGAACTAACTTCAGGCGGCAAGTATTCGCCGTGTACAGCACATATAAATATTTGTGGATTTGACAATGATTAAAAAATAAGAACCGTGAATCAACTATATTCATTCATGTATTGTTAAGTTAAAGATCCAAGCTGAGTAAAGTTTAAAAAGAGTTCAGCTATCGAGTCCGAGCCTCAGCTTGTTTTTAATTGAAAATGAATTTTGGCCAATTTTAACCTCGTGTTATTGTTTTTGGTAGTTTGCGTGTTGGTGTCACCCTTTTGTCGTATTCCTGCATGATCTAATGCAAAAGCTTTTGATATTTCTGCTCAAACGCAGTCCGGCACTAGCCGTTTTCAAACTAGTCGTCTCAGTCGAACAAATTTTTTGAGTTGTAAAAATGGGACGAACACGATTTAGGAAGAACAAGTCGTCGATTTTGACGTTTGTTTGTTCGTCTTTTCAGACGAACAAACCGACCAAAGGCCCACTTAAACTCACATCTGTTGAACAAACCGTCGAACAACTTGTTCGTGTATCAAGGAAATCTACAATTATTAAACCAAGGTCCTTTGCACTAACATTTATCTGTTTGTACGTCAGAGGTACATGTGATGTGAATTTACGACGGCCAGCATAAGACGATTTTAAATTTCTAATGTGAAAACGGCTTCTATGCTCCATTTTAGCTAAACATGTGTCTAATTTTAAACGCCTGAAACTTCTAAGTTTATGAACAACATTAACAAACAAGGTCACAGTCT
Organism: Hydrozoanthus tunicans; assembly: GCA_026413305.1. NCBI lineage: Eukaryota > Metazoa > Cnidaria > Anthozoa > Zoantharia > Hydrozoanthidae > Hydrozoanthus > Hydrozoanthus tunicans. The sequence goes on along the minus strand of JAOBAT010011493.1, from coordinate 6,377 downwards.
ACCGTTGCCTTAAGAAGACTATAAATAAGCTGTCGAGTGGTCGCGATCCTCGCCGACTCACGTGGCGTGAGACAACTGAACAAATTTACTAAGTTTATGTAGTTTTTGTGGTTGCGGTCGTGCGGCTTTCACTGCCGCGACACTTTTGTATCGACTATGAATCAAGAGTAATGGAGAAAGATGCCGGCTATTAAAAAATACGCCATTTAGACTCAATTCTCGGGAAGTTCTCGGCAAGCAACTGTGTTGACAGCTGTATGGCCTGTCTAAGTACTTACACGGCAAGAGATTAGGGGACTTTTCAGGGCAAAAAGTGAGAAGTTGGGAAGATAAATGTTGCAGAGCCTGAAAAGTAGAAACAAACCCTTGGTAACGCTACCAAGCAAGTAAAACTAAGTGTAGAACACTTTGAATTAAAAGTGCGTTCTTACAAGGGTGTTAAGAAAATATTCGGTTTGCCAAGAAAAAAATTATGTGGTGCATCTTTAACTCGAGGCCTTTTTCTCTTAGTCCAAAACCCTTTTCTTTTGTTGCTTTAAAATTTAAGAAACCGCATTAAATTTTGCGTTTCCAAACGAGAAAATCCATCGAAGTAGCTATAAGAGTGCATGTTCCATCAAAAGGATATTTCGATATTTCTAAACTGTCTTAGTTTCTCTATGCTGTGTGTTGCCTCTACTTCAGTGAGCTGGCGCGCGTCTATGTAATACTTTTCACAAATTCGCGGTTAAGTTTCTCGCGACCGTTTCTTTTGGTTGTCGTAAGGTGTTAGTCTTATACTGAAGTATTTAATGTCACCGTTAAATGGAAAACCCCGGTTTCGCTTGAAATGTGGGCACTTCACAAATCTTATTCAATGAATTATTAAATCATTATCTTCAGCCTGAGTGTTCTTACAAAGTTTGTTGTAAAAAAGCGTGTAGTCAATAGAGGCCGCAATCTATAAGCAAGCGCTATAACTCTCGTTCACCATCACTTGTGCAAAGTTTGACTTGAAGAAGCAATTGATAGTTGAGCTACTCGGAAAAAATCGCCCGCCTCATCTGAGAATATATTAAATGTAGCATTCGTTTATTTTCGAGTTTTGCGTCGTTATCTGTTGTGCTAGAGTGTTAGAATGGAGTTTAACGGAGAAAAATTGACTTTGGGATCTACAGGAGTGTTGTGTATTAACAACTCAATAGAAACAATCGCTCACCACAAAAATTTTAGGCGACCTTTATTTCACTCGCCAAGGCTTCTAAAATTGTAATCCGTTGTAGTTGCACTGCTACGTACCCGCTATCAGAGTATAATTTTCCGCTTCCTATTCACATCCACGTCAGTGAGTCGTATCTGACTGCCAAAACGTGAGGTATACTAAGCGCACACCCCAATATCACAAAAGGAACTTCTCACCGTACACGCGCATAAAAACTACTATTAAAAAAAGTCAAGGTTAAACATGCGGTCACGAACGTGTATGAATGCGTTTTTTGAAGTGGCAACACGTAGCAGTATATTGTCTGTGCTGCTCAATTTAACAAGATTCTTTTGGCGACATCCAAGATATTGACTGCCTAATGCAGAACAAGTGTTTCATTCCTTTCACTTCATACCCGTTGTTGCAACCAAGTTTCCTTTTACGAAACGACGAAAAAAAATGATTGTCGAATGGCGTTTGATTTTAGTATTATTTCTTTAAGAGACAAATTTTGTTTTGAGTGATGAGACAAACTTAATGTCATGCACAAAATCTGGTATTTTATTCATTTATGATTCGAGTGTTTGCGTCCGGTCCTGTTCGCCGGAAACACTTTTTTCAAACTTGTCTTAATTCTATTTAAGTCAAGTGGACACATCCTTGTTGCCTACGGTAATCTTGATACTACCTTTACTCAAGAGGTTAATACAGCGGATTGCGCAAGACACACTCTAGTCTTCGTTTGTCAAAAGATATTTTAGTTATCTGCTTAACTTTCTTAAATATGAAAAAATTGAAGTAATTTTGTTCTAAGATTTAAGGAATTAGCGGTAAAAATTGCTCGTCTGGACAAGTCCTTGGGAGTAATATACTGATTGCACAACACACACTAATCGTCGAATGCCAGTAGATGTTTTAATTATCCGCGTAACTTCCTAAATAAACTGAAAGAATTGAAGTAGTTTTGTTCTGAGATTGAGGAATTAGTGATTAACTACGCAGTCATTTGGACAAATAAAGGCGATATTTTAATTTGTTTGTGGTTAATGGGTTGTTGTTTTTAGCTTGCTATAAACTACGAATGAACAACTTCATTTCGTGTTTGCTTTTTATCCAAAGTTTACTTTCAACGAATCTGCTTTTGTTGAAAACAGCTAGTTTGTGACCATTCCTTAGTCGAATAGAATTTATAATATGTTTCTTTCATTGCTAAACATACGACTACGTGCCGATATGCTCTTTCGTAACATTTCAAAAGAGATATTTCCCAAATAAGGCAGCGTTGGTCTAAGAAAAGGTGAAAACGATAGTCCATGGTATTGGGACATGTAATGGTGGAAGTGGTTTAAAAATGAAACAAGTTGAGAACTTTAATTTAACTTCAAGCAGGCATAACTGGCAGCACTGCCACCATATTTGGTCAAGACCTAACTGCGCAAGCGCTGAGCCATTTTTAGCTCCCGGGAAGCCCGATCCCAAAAGCCCCAGCATAAGACTAAAATTAATAGCACTGCTTGGCAGTCTTTAAATCACTAGTTATACACGCTGAGAAGCCCTATCGAGGACGCAACATCTGTCTATAGTTGTTTTTGTGCCAACATAAATGAAATAGGCGATCAACTGCTGCATGTGGCTCCTACCTTTTGTTACTTAGAATAAACCAGTATAAGGCTTTTATCACTTGTTGTGTTCATGAATTACCTCTTGAACTGGGGTATAACTAATTTCTCAATTCTATTACTGTAGAAATTCTATTAATGGAATTTGAATCACGGAAATCTTGGTTCGTTTCTAATGAAGTATAAAATCCGACCGACCTTTATTATTTCAGGGTGTGTCAACGGAATCCCCATAGATAATGTTATCATACCATACGATCAGAGCGTAGTAAACTAAATTCAAAATTGTCGCTGCAGAAAACTTAAACTTGCCAATATTCAGTTAAACTTATGCATTTGTATTCTACATGAGACATGATTGCCCTAAGAATGAAAACCGCCGTTCTGAAAATCACATTATTTGTCTCGCTTGCAAATGCATATCAACCGGAACAAAAGTTTGAGCACAGTGTTTGAGTACTGCGCCTGATTCGTAAAAGAAAAGAACGACAAAACATCACAAAATGAACCTTATTACTTCCACTCGGCGATCCCTACAAAAACTAGATTCAAGAGCGACGTAGCTCAAATGTTATTGTAGTCGATATAAATTCAACAGTCGGCGAAAACGTATCATTAACTAAATTTGCACCGGTAGATATATACGAGGTAAAACCGCAATCTTCTCGTGACTACCGATTTTCTTTCGACTAATTTTTGCTGCCGAAGCAAAAGCGAAGAATAAGCGAAGATTAGAAAACCCTTATTCACTCACTTACTCAATCGGCGAAGTAAGATAATGCCTGGCAACCAGGCAGTAGCAACAAAATTTGCCGGCCATTAGCGCATGCGTAGTTTTGGTCTCGGTAAACCTAGTGACAGTGCAGTGTAGTGCTGTGGTTCTTTGAAACTGAACTCAGATTCTTTTAAACAAGATACATGGCGACAAATTAAGATTATGGTGATAACATAAATGTTAGTGTTGATGATTGTAGTGATTGTGGTGAGACATAATGAATATCTTTCTAGATTCCTTTGATAACTAAGAGCATTTATTCAAGTGAATTGCCAATATCAGGGTTTTTTTTGTTGACCCTTCTTTTGCCAAGAAACTGTTTTGCTAGGCCAAGTGACCATTCATTTTGCTTTTCTTGAAGAGTAGAAATGATTGGTGTTATTCATTTTACCTTTTGAATCAGTTGACGAAACTTATTAAACGATTTATTTTGGTTGCTCCTTAGGTATGGCAGATCCAATGATGTCCAGTTCTCCTTCACAAGAGTCTTACATGACGTCTTCACTAGCTATGCCTCCCCTTTCCCCAACTCTCGGTGGCTCCCAGTCCCCAACGTCCGCCGGTCAAGGCTCGTTCATTATTTCGCCAGGTTCGCCCCTTTTCGGGAACAGTGCAGCGTTTCCGGAGTCGCCAAAGTAAGACGGGAAGGCCAAGTGGAGTTACGGAGCAGAAGTTTCTGTTTTAAAGCTTCTTGACGCAAGTGTATCACGCTATTGTCAAACAAGATTAGTTTGATAAAGAGTACCCCCGTTCCCCACTCCCCCGGGGGAGGATACTTCCTCAATTGCTATGGTTGCTCGTCGTGTTTTTATTAGTTTTTTTGGTACTTTTTAGGAGTTTTCAAAGAAAAATCAAGGTAATTTAGAGAAATGGTTGTTTTTTAGAAGTTAAAAAACAGAACGAACATGTTCTTTTCTGCACTGGCATTCGTCTTTGTTTCAAAATCGATGTGACGGGGTATAACCTTTTTCTGTTAGAACCAGTACGTTTGGCCGAGGCTCCTAAATTTTATTGCGATTTGAGCCTCAAATTTCTCTGAAATTGTTCTTTCTTCAATGTATGTTTAAATCGAAGAAAGACTAATTCTAATGTATTGCGGTACATGCATGTATTGGAAAATGAATTTGATCAATTCACCCCCGCGAATTCATCATGATTTGCAGCTGAGTAATTTTCCCGAGACGACATCGGTGATGATAAACTGCGAAGCATTTCTTGTTCATATTGTACTTTCAGTTAAAGATCGAAGCACAGCAAAGTTTATAACAAGAAAGTATAAGCTATCCAGCAAGAGCCCCAGATTGTTTATAAAGTTATTTTTAGAAAAAGAAAGCGTGTATTTGGGTTAATCAGGATGACCTTTATTCTTGTTCACTCGTGGAAAACATACCCCTGACTTAGATGCTTTGCCCATCGAGATCACGTTGAGAGCTGCGTTCAGTTTTTGGCCTGTTCCCGCTTGTCACTGGTCAAGCTTCTGTTTGCTCGATATGTCCGATTTTCATTTTGGTATTCTGTTCTTAAAATTACGAACAGAAAAGCATACATCACTATTCCTGAGGTGACAAGGAAATGCTGGATAGATTTGAGTTCTCAGATTAAAGGTATATTAATCGGATAGTCATGCGTTCAATTTCTGTGAATGACTCGGTGTTTTTATTTCTGAGAATTTGAACATGATTACACTTTCTATATTCACTTCAAGAACCAGGTATAGCAGCTGACCGGCAATCGGAGAGTTGTGAAATCCGATTTCTGTAAATGACTGGGATTTTTTCTGAGAATTTTAGTTACACTTCCTTTTGGTCGTGCGCTGGGGGTAAGCAAGCTCCTTTGAGTATGCATATTCACAAGAAAACTGAAGACGCTATATAAATGAACAACCTTTACCTCAACCAGAGCCTCTTCGAGTCTGTTATAGTATTTGTCGTAAATTGCCCTTTTTTGTTTGCAATAGTTATGGTAACTGTGTGTGTTGCCTTGCATTGAATAAGAACTGAATGTAACGTGCACTTATAACTATAGGTAAAAAGGGAATGGCTACGCGCCTCTTGAGAGCGAGCGTTCTGTCAGGAGTAGCGAATGGTAAAACCGAGATGCCGAGAGGCCCTTTTAAAATCGGAGGAAAGCAGTGAAAAATCTGAGACCCGAGAAGTTACGATACGAAAAATCCGTGACCGAGACTTGAAATCAAGCGAGACACCGAACACATTTCAAGCAAAACTGAGAGATTTCGAGCTCTGCCGGAAATGCCAGCAGCGAATGCGAGACACTAATTGTGGGAAAGTTTGCTCAGACTCCAAGACAGAGAAAAATAAAAAGGGACCTCAAACATTACAAAAAGAAAATGACGAAATTTAGTTACTTAGTCGTGATATGCCGAGGCTTTCATTTTCAAGGAACCTTTCGCTACCCCTTTCTGACTGTGGCTAGCAAAACTGAAGGAATAACTGAACAGAACAAAACATAGCTTTCGATGGCAACTCGGACTCGATAACTGACAGTTAAACAGTTGCTATCGCAACTAAATGACGCCGTGGTTGCTCAAACTGTAGAATAACAAACAGAGTACTAGCAACTCAGACTCGATAAACTCAGCAAAACAGTTGCTATCGCAATTAAATGGCGTTGTTGTTGCTGAGACTAAAAAAATAAACAGCAATAGTAACTCGGACTCGATAACTGACAGTTAAACAGTTGCTATCGCAACTAAATGGCGTTGTTGTTGCTGAGACTAAAAAAATAAACAGCAATAGTAACTCGGACTCGATAACTGACAGTTAAACAGTTGCTATCGCAA
>JAOBAT010011482.1:0-10235 GCA_026413305.1 Hydrozoanthus tunicans | reverse complement strand
CCTAAAACGAGGTATTGGCAGCGTTATCATGAAAGAAATAATGATGAATAGCCATAGAAGTGTCAAAACTCCAAATCCTTTACAAAATGTCTCAAAGTCACGTGACCGTGACATGTGACAGGCGGCTCTTAAGGCCCCTCAAAACTTTATTTCAGGTTGTAGACAGCCCATGTCTAAGTTCCACACATTGGTAGTTGTGAGAATAGCTGTAGTGGTTTGTAAATTTATGCACACACTTACAAGGAATCTCAATCTGACTCCGAGGGTTTTTCACCAAGGAATCTCAATCTGACTCCGAGGGTTTTTCACCAAGGAATCTCAATCTGACTCCGAGGGTTTTTCACAAAGGAATCTCAATCTGACTCAGAGGGTTTTTCACCAAGGAATCTCAATCTGACTCCGAGGGTTTTTCACCAAGGAATCTCAATCTGACTCAGAGGGTTTTTCACCAAGGAATCTCAATCTGACTCCGAGGGTTTTTCACCAAGGAATCTCAATCTGACTCAGAGGGTTTTCCTCCCTCAATAAAATCAACACCTAGCTAATTCTATCTGGCTGTGGAGCTGTGCTCCGAGGTCACGCATGGGCCGTACAGCGGCAGCAATATGCGCCTTAACATGCTTTCGGTCCGACCTTGTTGAGCTGCTTCCTTCGCAATTCAGTCCATGACTGCAAGTAAGGGCGATTAGCTCGCTAGATATTATTATTATTATCATCATCATCATCATCATCATCATCATCATCATTATTATTATTATTATTATTATTATTAAGGAAGCCATTTGGGAGAGGGTTGAGAACCCTTCACTGAACAGGAAAGGGGGACTCAGACATGGGCTGTCTACAACCTAGAATAAAGTTCTGAGGGGTCTTAAGAGCTGCCTGTCACATGATACAGCAGTATTACGTGAGAGTGTAATACAGTGTGATACAGCGGTATTATGTGACAGTGTGGCATTTTCCTGCTGAAGGCCATGGGCTATGGCTGAAACATTGCGTTTCAGACATTCAAACTTTTATCCAGTGAGAGATTTTTTTATTGCTTTAATATTGTTAACATTTAGAACTTGTCAACATGTTTGTGAGAGACAACCATGATATTTGTTGCTCACAGACCCAATATGACCTGATTAAGACTTCCACACATTGGTAGTTGTGAGAGTAGCTGTAGTGGTTTGTAAACTTATGCACAACACCACAGAAAATGCACAGCAGATCATGAACAATTAAAATAATACCGTTTTCAACATGAATCATAGTGACTAAGGTTTGGGATTATCTTCCAACACAAAGATTTTTCTAAATGTCGGTAACGTGGAACCTCCCCTTTCAACAATGTTGGGGGCATCCCTGTACATATTGTTATTAATCTATTTGACATTTGTACTTTGAAAATTGATTTGGTTCAAGAATAATTTCTGTCAATAAAATTAAGGTGCATATACGTCTACTTAACCTACAAGGTTGTTTTTTCTTGACCTCCAAATGTGTCTCATGTAAAATTTTGCACTACTCATTGTAAAAGTTTTAAATAGGTAATAAAGAACTTTTGATCATGAACAATAACAATATATATAGTTTCTGTCACTACGGCTGGTACCTTTAAACGCTGAAGGACTTCGTTAACTTCGAGGTCCTTCAAATTCAAGACTTCCTTTTCGAAAAAATTAAAGCGACGCCACTGAAAAACAAAACAGAGAGCCACATCAGCACGAGCTAAGCTGAAAAACACTTGCATGGCCAGTCTGAAACACATCTCACCTGAAGAAGCGCCATCTTTAATTTCACTTCTGGGAAGACTGGTAACGAAAGTAAGCAGTTTTCTGAGGTCCAATATTTTATGTCCTTTTTCGCATAAAGGGCCGGAAAAGATAATGTACATTTACCATATTTGGAAGTTGATTGACAGGTTGCGTAATGTGTGGCGCATGAGTCACGCAAAGCATGCACGCAGGCGCACGCTCGACACTTAGCCTCGCTATCTTCGGGCGGCAAAGAAGCGGCCATATTCTTTTGTTCTTTTTTCCTTGTGACGAAGGACAAATTTAAGGTACGAGCTACTAAAAGGTACAGTTTTGGCTGTCTCTATCATTGTTCAACTTGGGAATGTCCACAAGTATCGACCAGGTAAGAATTTCGGACAACGTTTCTTCTATCATATAATTTTGTTCCAAGGCTAAGTCTAAGTGGTGAGCTAATTCGGTTCTAATTCACATATTTTCTGTGCGTGTTATGTTTCCTCATGTTGGCTTACTTAAGAGGCCCAAGGATCACAGCAATCCGGGCAAAGGTAGGTTTTTTCGTTTTTCTTTGATTTGGCTTTGAGTAGTTTCGTGTGAACAAGCGCCAACTGTGTTAATCGTTGAAAAAGCCGAAGACTGATTGCCGCGACGTAAAATTTTTACAGGGATTGTCGGAAAGAACGGCGAGTGTATCACTGAACAGGAAGAGTTGGAACGCTACCTTCAGAACGCAAATTCCAAACAGGTTGTTATAACTTCTATTACGTTATCTTAGCCAAGTCCTTTAGTGCTAATATGCGTTAATTAGTTGGAAATGTTCTGGTTTTGCTGTTGTCTACTGTTTTCTAATTGTTACCGTGTTCTTTTGCACATGCCAAAATCGTGGTCAATGACGTCTCCGCATCTAAATGTTTGATGTTCAACAAACAAGGCCAACGAAAAACAGATGAACTTAAATCAGGGCGATCCAAATTTACACAATTCTTTGACGGAGACGTATTTGCCTCAGTCTTTCTATACTACTACGAGCACTGCTACTAGTACAGGACTGCCACCAATGCAATTTCCGTACGGATTTAATAATCCGGCACTTGGTGAGCCCGGCACATGGTCTGCTAATGTCCCTTCAATGCCCTCATTGAATCCGAACACTTTATTTCCGTCAAGTGGCTTCGGAACTGTTGGAAACGGCGAGCAATTGCTACCAGATCAAATATTCAATCACACTAGTGGAGTTTCTGTATCTTCAAATGCTTATCTTGGCGGTTTGAGTCAGAACACATCTGGTCTAAGCAGCAACGCGTTTTTGAATCAACCGGCATTGTATTTTCCGGGATCTTCTACCGAGATTTCATGGGGTGAGCAAACTCACACAACGTCTGGAAATCCTTTGTTGACTGAATTCTATCAACCGCCACCACCACCCGATTCGGAGACAGGTTCATTCACTGTTATGGGAGTCAATATAGATTCTCTTAATGGAAAAGAATATGGAAATGGAAATGTGGAAAATGCTTTGTCAAATTTGAGTATTGGTGTGGACAATAAAGAAAGTGATGTTGACAAAAACAACTCCGCTCAAGCTGTGGCTTCGCAGCCAGGCTCGGCTGCTGTGGTTTCAAGTTCTAATGTGGACTCAAAACCCAAACCTGTGTCATGGGCAGCAATTGCTAGCCAACCCGCTAAGCCAAAGCCTCCGCCGCCAAAACCCAAATTACCGTCACCTCCAACAGCTGGCAACAACTCAGGAAAATCAGACTCTGGTTCTTGGGTTAATGCTGCAAAATCTGCAGCTAGCAAGCCGCAACCTGGGCGAAATGCTCAGCGCCCTCGTCCTGCTACTGGTAATGGAGGATCAGTAAATAATGCTGGTTCTGGAGAAACTGTACCAGTTCTTGAGCGATTGAAGGCTAAGTATAATTATAACCCAAGAGAATTTAGCTTAAACCAAAGGAGTGCAAGGTATTTCATCATCAAAAGTTACAGTGAGGATGACATCCACCGCTCCATCAAATACAGTGTGTGGACAAGCACTGAGCATGGTAACCGTCGGTTGAATGAAGCATTTAGAGAGCAGGCAAGGAGTGACAAAGGCCCAATCTACTTGTTAGTCAGTGTCAATGGCAGCGGCCACTTTTGTGGTGTTGCACAAATGATGTCCGAAGTGGATCTGGACATTGAAACAGGCATTTGGTCACAGGACAAATGGAAAGGAAAGTTTGATGTAAAATGGTACTATGTCAAGGATGTACCCAACAATGCATTGCGGCATATTCGGCTGGAGAATAATGATAACAAACCAGTGACCAACTCCAGAGACACCCAGGAGGTTCCCCCGGAAAAAGCAAAACAGGTTCTGAAGATAATTCACTCTTACAAGCACCAAACTTCCATATTTGATGATTTTGGACATTATGAGAAGCGGCAAGAGGAAGAGTTCAAGAAGGTATGTTGAGAATTTGATAAAGAAATTGTTCTGTCATAGTTATTGTGTGTCTTTCATGTTTTTGATGCTCACAAGAAGTTGGGAAAGCATGAAAGAAGAGTGGAGGTGAGTGTTTACCTACCTTCTTGAGTTCTCACCCAACTTCCCAAGTGCATTCATAACATGATGGACACAAAATAACTGTGAATTATTTATTTTAAAACATTGAAGTGTAAAGAAATAGTAACCTTATATTTTGATTGTCTAGATGTAGATTAAGCTAATAATTGCCCACTCATATCATGAAAAAAGGGAGAAAAAATATGTTTGTTATGTATTTTATTATAATACTACTTTACTTTTGTAAATGCATTTTTGGTTGAATGTTAGTTATTGTTGGATTGTAATTTAAGGTCTAAAAGATCAAAAGAATCCTCCACTGACAGGATATAACATCAATCTCATATAAAGTTTTCATTAAGTCTGTGTCGATATCAGCAGCTGAAATCTGATAATCCTGTACACATAAATCTAATGCCCAATAGTTAAGGGTCATTCCATGTCATTTCACCTAAAATTCAGAATGTCCCACGCACTTTGGTCTCCGATTTTTTTTATTTTCACATCAGTTGTTCCCCTTCCACTCAAAAGAAAATATCTGAAGTTTGAGGTCAATATCTTAGTATTAATTGTTAGGTTAGTATTAAAGATTGTTTTTTTGCTGTATTTGTGATCTCTACCTACTACTTTGACAGTGTAAAAAATTCAGGCTTCTTAGTTGATTACTTTTTCAGATATTTGAGCTTAAAAACTTGGTTAAATTTCACGGCAGCCATTTTGGAGCTAATTAGGGCTCAAAATCCAAAATTTCAAATGGCCATATCTCAAAAACTGTTAAAGATATTGATCTCAAACTTCAGATTTTTTCTTTTGAGTTGAAGGGGAACAACTGGTGTGAAAATAAAGAAAATCGGAGACCAAAGTGCGTGGGCCATAAGGTGAAATGACATGGAATGACCCTTAAGTTTGATCATTTCATTGGTTTGAGTTTCTCACATGCTGTCATTTTGAAATTTGGCATGTTTAGTTGCAGTGCCAGTCTCAATTTTTCATGAATACAGTAGCAATGAACAAGAATGGTCTGGCGCTGCGACCAAATTGAGCTGCTGATATTGATAAAGACTTCATAAAAGTTTTATTGAAACCAGTGTTACACAGTGGATGATTCTTTTAGAAATCCATTCTTTCAATTCATAGGAGAAGACACTCAAGTTTTGTCATCGTAATTGTTAGAGCACAGCATAGTGCAGTTTTTATGAACTTCTCTGCCCTTGAAATCTAACTGGCAAAATATGTCGGTGTCTCTCACCTAAAAACAAGAGAATTGCATAAAGCTTTTCCAAAGGATTGAAAATTTGCTAACCACATTTGGTAAAAAAAACAGTTGATTCAATCCCTAGTTTTTCATTTCAGCTGCTATCCTATTGTATATACATGTGTTCAATTAAAAATATCAAACAAGCAGAGAAGTACAGCATGAAACTAGAGTGAACCTTAAGTTCCATCTTTGCACCTCTTAACAGGGTTCTCACTAGAAGCCGGCAACCGGCGGAATTCCACCGGCTGTTCAGACGAAGGTAGCCACCTGTAGTGGCTGTAAAATTTCTCTTTGACTTAAAAAAAATGTGCACATAAAAAAAAAATATCAAAAATGTAGCCGCCTGTTGATACATTTCGGCCGCCTATTGAAATTTCTAATGAGAACTCTGTCTTAACCTTATTTTGGAGGTCACAAACAGCAGGGAACCCTTTTTTGTTAATGCATTAGATAAATGTATGTATATATATGTATGAAAAAGTTCAAACAGACAAATTTATAGCTGTTTTACTCTGAACTTCACACTTTCATAATCATCAGGCAACTCACAGATTATGTTTATTATTCAAATATATAACAGTTTTACACGGTAGTTTCAAATTACATTGAGGCATTTGCTAAAAAGATCAGCACGTTTGTTTAGAATCTCTTTTTACCTAAAATTAATGCTAATTCAGTCTCAGCTACAGACTAACAAACAATCTTGCATACTTTAAAGCTTATTTAAACCTAAGAAGATTTTTGTTTTAATGGTAAGTTTTGTCTGAAAATTAAATTGTCCAAGTAATTGTAAACTTCAAGTGGTGTACCTTAGATTCAGTGTACTGTTCAACTTTCATTTTTTTTCAATGTAATTTACAAAAATGATAAAGCTATAAGGTTAAGGTCTTCTGTAGCAAAAGATATTTGAAGAGTCTGAGCAGTCAGCACATAGATTTGCATATAAATATTTAGGCAAGTGGAAGTTATAGTAACACATTGATAGGTCCAGTGCTTTTCAATTACGATAGAAATAAAACAAACATAAAACAGTGTTACATGAATTTCTAAATCGATTTAAAAATTTTCCTCGCAAGGTTTTGTTGTTTAACAAATCATATTTATGCCTGCACACCAAGGGTATATGAATATACCACAGCAACAGCTCGTATTGGAAGTTCATTCTTGCAAGATGATTTGTTAGAAAAACTGGTCTTCTGGGAATGAAAAGGGTTGAAGATGATGTTATAACACTGTTCATGGAAAGGTGTCTTGTCTCTTTGCTGCCAGGTTGACTCAAAAAACCAAAATCTTGTTGATAAGAGTTTGGCTTTGGCATTTCAGTACACTTTGCATGAGGAAAAGGAAATTAAGCAACTTTAGTTTAACAAAAACTGAAGCACAGCTCATGGATTTGGTTGTTGATAAGAAATGAGCAGTGTTGCTTCCTTGTGTTTTTCAGAATACTGTACGACATAGTTTGTTGAAATGAAAGTTGAAGGTCAGAAACCTGACAGTTGGAGCGTGTACATTTGAGCATGGCTCTAAGAAAGGGCTGACACTCAAAAAGTTGTCTTTCTTAACTTCCCTTTGCAAACTTCAACCTTTCCACTTGATCGTATCACATAGCTTTTTTTACTTCCTGGTACCATATTTTCCCGGGCCCAGTAATACAAAGCCTGGATAAGCTATGTGCCGGATAAGTGCTTTCTATTTTCAGCAGGAAAACTATAACAAAAATTATTTCACACCATGTTACCCATTCCTTTTGGAGTCTCACTTAAAAACCAGGGATAGACAAATGAACAAAAAGTCAAACAATCTTTGATTTATTAGCATTTCTAGGCTTTGTACAACTGGGTCCAGAACCTTTAGTTTCAGAAGGTGAGGATAATCTACCAGTGTGGCCCTTATGTAGACTTTGAAGTTGATCTGGCTACAAGTTAAACTTTTGTTGTATATTCAATAAAATGTTTTGCTAGATTTAAACATTAAACATGATGATACTATATGAGGAAGAAATGAATGGTTAAGGGTGCTTGTTATTTGCCAGTAGCGGCTACTTGTTGACTTTTGCTTCCCTTAGTCATAAAAATGTGGGGATGTAGGTTATCTACGGTGAAGTTTATAGCTCAGAAAATATGGCACAAACAGTAGCTTTTCTTCAAAACAATTTCACACAAGTTTAATCTACAATATTATTCTTTAGTCAAACTTAAGTAAAATTATTAGAAGTTTAGTAGCTGATAGGTGGTTATCAAGACAACCACTTCTACTTAACTAGATTTGATGATGGTTTGAAGACAAACAGAGATATAAATTCTTGACTTAACAAGTTGATGCTGTTTGGTTTTAACAGGGTAACAAGCGCACTTATGGTGTAAAAGAACCTTGAACATAAATCATCCTGCCTCTGGAGGCAATACAAGCAGCTGATTGTGAAGAGACGTGTTTTGTCTGCTTGTATATTGATGATTTCCTTTTTATTATATCGCTGGCTGATCAAAAAGACGGCATTTAACTTTGTAGAAGATAATAAGGATTACAATTCCTGCCAAAAATGTTTTCAACTGCCTTTGGTACAGCAATTTTACTACAAAACTTTGGGTATAAGACTATGGTGACTACAGTGACTTAACACCTGTTTTGTGATTAGAAAACATAAGCACTATTTCAAACGAGTTTTTCATTTCTTTTTTTTTTCAGTGGGACTTAAGTGATAATTAATGTGGCAGAATAAATAAAATCCCAACCATCAAGTGGCCAGTTGTGTGATTATTTGTTTTAATGTACCTCATTCATGAAGGGCTGTTAGTTATGGTTAGGACTGGGAACAAGTGAATGAAAGTGAGGCTGCAGATTTCTTTTTAGTAAACATCCTCTCTGCCTGATTTCTTATGTCAGTCTCAAGCAAAAATGTTACTTGGGGGAGGGGGGGGGGGCACAGTGGAACTTGTAATAGTTTGCAATAAAATCAAAAGTTGCAGTTGTTTGCCTGAAAATTGCTTTAACTTCAAAACTTAAAAATCGTTTTAAAAACTTCATTATAAAACTCAAATAAAGTTTCGTTAAAAAAAACTACTACTTTTAAAACCTATAATCTACTCTAAAAAATCCTGAAATATTGAAGTCGCTTCCCAGTTTTTTTGTAGCTACTGCTGGTATCAGCGGTAGGTACTTTGTCATCGTGTTTGCAAGGGAATGACCACAAGCGAACATGGAGACTCGGTGTACGTAACTAATAAGCGCGGGAACCTGGAACCGAGTTATCGCGTACGTTATCACGTGCGATTCTAACTCGCCCAAGAAGACTTCGCTTCGACTGACCGACAGGATTGCTAAAAGGGAATAATAATATAATGATAATAATATCTAGCGGTCTAATCGCCCTTGCAGTCATGGACTGAATTGCGAAGGATGCAGCTCAACGAGGTCGGACCGAAAGGATGTTAAGGCGCATATTTCTGCCGCTATACGGCCCATGCATGACCTCGGAGCACAGCTTCACAGCCAGATAGAATTAGCTGGGTTTCGATTTTGTTGAGGGGGGAAAACCCTCGGAGTCAGATTGAGATCGACAAATCTCAGGACTCAATCTTGGGTCCACAGTGGTGGGAGGCACGAGCGCTAACCGTTTTGCCATCCTGACTCCCATAAAAAAAGGCTTGATAAAAAAATAATGCTAGTTTGCTCTTGACTGAGACAATACTGTTATCGTCCCTCGTTGTGTGTATTTGTGTTTTACAACCGGATCGACAGACGTGATCCAAAACTTCTGGCTTGTTTTATTGCTGTAGCCTCAAGTAGTCTGTGACTAGCTATTTTTCAATCAGATTTTTTCATGGTTTCAATTTTTGGACGGCAATATCAAAAACTTTAAAAGTTGCCAAAAAGTGTGTTTCAGGCGAAACCTTCCCGTTAACAAGTGAGGCCCTTACGATATTTAACAATTATTCCAAGAGCACGCGTTGGATATGAGATGGTAAATAGCCAAAGAGGCGCGTAGCGCCGAGTTGGCTATGAATCATCTATCCAACAAGTGCGAATGGAATAATTGTTTTATTAAATTTAATTAGTTTTCTAAACTCTTCCAAACTTAAAAATAACAGCTAAATTTTATTCAGAACCTATTTTTTGGCTTTGCAAACATTACAGTCAGTTTCCATATTCGGTGAACTCCGAATATGAGCTGATAACGGAGATTGAATGAACCAATCAGAACGCGCGAATCGCAATATTCGAGATTGAAAATTTAATAACACTTAATGTGCTTATTCCAAGTCCTAATTGAAAAATTTAATATTCTTGTTTGCGTTTTTCTGCCAATGAGCGCAATTTAAATGTGTATTCCCTCCGCTTTCGTGGAATACTAAGTGTTTGCAAAAGTTTGATTGTTTAGAGCCCAAAGTGTATTAATGTGTATTAGAAATAATAAACTTTAAGTGATTTGATAGGCTCAGGTGTTAGAAGCAATAATTAAATTCTCATACAGTGGAATCCCGGTTTAACGATCTTCGGTTTAACGATATTCCCGGTATAACGATAAACATTCGTTTCCCTGGCAAAAGGTATGATAAACTGTATGGTACAGAACCCCGGTTTAACGATGGGAATATGTTCCCCGAGAGCAAAATCTTTCCCGGTATAACAATAAAACCAACATGATAGACCACAGGAAATGCTGGTTTTATAACAAAACAAACTTTAATTA
>JAOBAT010011471.1:0-10235 GCA_026413305.1 Hydrozoanthus tunicans | reverse complement strand
CCTCAGCGCTTCTTCGAGCCGTTGTCAAAACCCTTCGGATTGCCATTGGTATACTCGGCGCTTCTTCGGGATTGCCCCTAATATTTCTAAAGCGCGCGTTTCAAGGGAGAAGTTCTCTCGCCCTTTACAATAAAACCGACAGATTTCAAAATGACAATTTTGTCAGTAAAGAAAGGGAAATACCACCTACCAATCTATCTATAAATCCTACATAATTACCAATACGTACCTACCTGTTTTTTATAATACATTGATAAGTGCTTAAGAAACAGTCTTATTCTATGAATGCTGATTAATTGTTAATGGGTACCGTAATCAACCTTGTAGGGAGAACCAGTAAAATATTACTTGAAGTACATGACAAGACCTTCACTTTTCGGAGACAAGGAAAAACACTGCCAAGGGAGCGAAAAAACTTTCAACCGAGTCGCATCGTTAAGAGATCACATTGAGGTACAAAAGAAGAAAGCAGCAGAAAGAGACGAAAGGTATGAACTGGTAATTATAATTGCAGGCTTCTATAACTCCCTTCCCCACCCCCAACCCCACTCTCCTCCCATTAGTCTGTCTCCTTTAACTTTTAGAAATTGATGTGGAATAGAGTAAGCGAGCCGCTCTATAAATGACTTCAATTTCTCGTCATTTTCAAATGTCGAACACATAATAATATTTCCTCTCTATAGTTTTGAAATGCAATATATAACCCACAGTGGCAACTCTGTTTTGAGAATCAGGGTCTTGAGTAAGTAATACTGGTGTATATATTTGCAAATAAAGTCTGTGTTAACACTAACTCAAAATATAACGTTAAAAACACATGCAGATAGATAAAGTCGGTTCAAGCTTACATCCATATTAACATTTTCATATGTTTTGATGTTTCTTGTGCTTACATGTGTGCTGACAGAGACATGCTCGATAGCTTCATAGCTCTCCTAAAGGAGTATCAAAACGAGGTAAGACAAGATCGCTTTGTGCTATGTCTATGGATCTTGAGCCATTAAATGACTCAAGTACAAAATGTGTTAGTACATGGAGTAGTTATAAACCCTTTACTGCATTTTAAAACGAAGATAGCTTTCACCCGTGACCGCTATGTCCATTGCGCACAAGTAGTATAGTATCATCACGTGTTACAGAATCTGGTGAGCAAACTAACTTTGACGCAGTGTGACCAACCCTTTGAAAATCCTGGCTACCTTCTTGTAAAACCATGCATGGGCGGTGGAAACAAAAAATCATTGGTGACACAGTGGAAATTGTAGTAGTTCGTGATTGAATTTAACACTCCAAATCCAATTCAAGAATGCTGTTTTAGCAAAAAAATTCGGGGGGAGGGGGGCATTGTCATGGCGTTTTTGCAAGCGCGCCAGTTGTAATTTGTTTGTTTGAAAAAAGCTTTTAAAAAAAAGGGGAGTGGGGGTCACTGGCACCAAAGGACCTCCCCCCTGGTTACGCCCCTTATTTATCTGTTTTTCACCTGAAGTTAAACCTCGAGACAAAAAGTCCAATAAGCTGGACGATATAACTGATGGGAAATGCTGCTTCTGTCTATTTTAAAAAAATGTTTTCCAGTTGCAAAGCCAAACATCAACCGGTGACGACACCTTCAAAACTCAGTGAAGTCCAGTAATCAAACCGCAAAGTTGAATTATTCTAAGATAATAATTATTTGGATATGGTATGTATAAAGGTGTGGTCTGCTAACTAGCAAATCAGCTTTCCATTCAAGTTGAAAAGAAAACAAATCATTGGAACTCATTTTTTCTAGATCGACCGCTCTGCCTGTTGACTAGTCATGGCGGAAAGAACTATGCACGAGTTCTTCCAGAGTTTTCCTTGGCAAAAAATCTTTTTCTTTTTGGCCCGCTGGTCAGACCAGGCAAGAGCTAGAGAAAAACAAAAACCGAAAACGCTTGTTTGCTAAAAAATACAAAATTTTGCGTTTTGTTAGATTCCAATTCTTTTGAAATGTTCCTTTGTTTTAACAGGTAAAGTCAGCATTAGATTCCTTCAAGAGTAGCGTAGACAGCACACTGGCCATAAAAGCAGAAGAAATAGCAGCTGGAGCCAACCAGTCAACAAAACTTATAACTAAACGTTGGTATTTGTGTTATGTTTTTTTTTTGTCATTTGCTGTCGCTTTTACTTTAAAAACTAAGTATTGATGAATGATCTTGAATGTCCATATACAAATGAAAGGTTGTTATATAAACCTTCTAGTCAAAGAAGAACTTAAGGAGCATTTCCTCAACTTACGAAAAGAAATGGAAGAACATCAAAGGCTGAGTGAAACCATTGTTAAGGTAACTAAATCAACAAAAATTTTAAAAGCTCAGTAACAAAGAGAATTCGTTGATGGAAAAATAATTAAAAAATCTGTTTACAAGAGCGATCAACTTGGGAGAGGAGGGGATTATTTTGACTATACACACAACCTGTTTAGTGTTCAGGCAATCACCACAAAATTTTACAATTTTTCCTGTTTGTTCAATTTTTTTTGACAAATAGGTTTTTTTATGCAATTAAGCTAAAAAAAACCCCAATATTTACAGCCCTCGGGCTCATTTTGGTGCACTTGCGGACCCTAAGATTTGTGCAGTAGTTCGTCAAACCAAGATGGCCACTCTATAATCACATTGTCTTGTCTCCCGCATTACTGTTTTTGAATTACAAACCAAGAGCACTTTCCTCGCCCCCGTGCCCCTATCTTTCATCCAAGTAACCAGGAACCCCAACAAGCACCTTGTAACAATATCACGGGAAGTCTGTACAGTTTTCTTTAAAGTTTTGAATATCATGCTCCATCTCATGAAGTGCAAAGTTTGCATGAATTAATAGAACACTTTTTACACAAGCTGTGGCGGATCTAGGGGTGGTTCGGGTGGTTCGGTCGAAACCCCTAAGCTGAACGTAAAAACGATTAAACCACTTCAAATTGCCCCTGAAAACGGTGGAAAAACTAAAAATTTTCCGGGGGAGCATGCCCCCGGACTACCCTAGAGGCTACCGCTTCGGCGGGCGTTTATCCGAACCCCCCTTTGTCAAATCCCGGATCCGCCCCAGCATAAGGTTACCACTTTGACATTTTGCGATTTAACTTTTGATGTACTACGTTACACTTTGTTTTATTTTAATTGCTTATGTGGAGTTAAGGTATTTTGTATCTTGTAGCAACAAACGAAGCTCGAAGAACAACAAACACAACTAAAACTACTTCAAGACCAGTTAAATGACTGTAAAGAAAGGGAAAAAAATGCTATTCTCAAAGAACAAAGCTACCTGGAACGGGAGAAAGAACTCCAAAACAAACTGAAAGAGCTTGAAAGATCACGACCGTCAATTTTAAGAGACACGCCACCATGGTCTCAAAACCTTCCCACTGCCAACGAAACAAGATTTGAAACAGTAAAAGAAATTGGGCGTGATCAAGGTGCAAGATTCCCTTCCGCGAGGCTTCACCATTTACCAGCAGGAGGTCTGAATCAAGCCTCAGGTATTTCTCAGGTTTCTAGCCAACCGCACCTGGTTCCAGTCCCTACATTGACTTACGAGCAGCAAAACTTTCTTTATCAGCAGAGCTCGGCAAATGGAGTAATGTTTCACGCAGATGACATTATGGTACCTCAAAAAACGGCAGGAATGGTCCCTTTGCAAAACGCAAATGAACGGAAAAACATACTATGCCATCCTGTGCGTGAGAACGATTTGAACATGTGTGCCAATCATGCAAAAGTGCTTCCCATTCAACAACCTGATGCCTGTAAAGGAATGGGCCGAGGTAAGAAAAGAAACTAGCTGACCAACAGTCCAATTCAACTTTTTTCGGAGATACTAACATTTAAAATTTACTTGCTGGGATCCGTTGCCAAATTTGAATCATTGACATTACTTCTTTGCAGTTCATGATAGATGGTTGACAGTTTTCCCATTAAGGGAACTTAATCTTTTTGCCTAAGTTGCGTCCAGTGTCCTAGCTACAACCAATGAATATACTTTGGCATTCAAACTTCTTAAAATTTGTTTTTACATCCAATTTTGCATAACAGAGAGTTAAAACGGGATGATGAAAATTTGTCGATGTTGATTATAGAGAGGACGGAAACTTCAATAATCTTTAATTATTTGTCACTCACGTTTTAGAAGCAGTTGGTTGTACTACATTACCTAATCAAGCAGAAAATCAGCCGAGTCGTCCTTTATCTATTAGTGGAAACATTTTTACGTCACCTGGTAACAAGCATATTCCATACGTTCATGCATCAAGCTGGCCAAAACAGTCACCGGTAGCAACTGTTCACCCGCAGATTCATGTTAAAGCGGAGGAAAGTCAAAACAAAAGTAAGTTAGTCAGTTGTTCAGACATCTGAACAACATCTTTGACAAATAAGTACCAGTAAAAATGATAAATATAATGGCGATAATAACGGTAAATGTAATTGGAAATGACAACGATAGCAATATGATAGTGTTGATGGACAGAAGCTTGCATAAGCTTTAAGTCGTGTTCCGTACGTGTATAACAAGCACAGAATAATGGTTATTCCTGGTTTTTCTCCAGGTTTGACTCAGTCGTGCAAAAAGAGAGAAAAAGTTGACGATCCGTTTGATATCTTCACATTTGATCTGACCGACTCTCCTGAGTATGCCAACAACGAGAGTTTTGAAAGCTCCACAACGCAAACTAAGCAGGAAGTGGACGGAGGAGGCTCGAGTACAAGTAAACTAAACAAAGCAACTGTGAAGACGTACGATGCAAGATCTCGCCAAGGTGCAGACCAAAAACTTGCTGGGGGAACACTGGGCAATAGTAATTCAGACCGAACAATTTTAAAAACAAGGAAGAAAGAAGAACCTGTTAAAACGGCAAAGAAAACTTGCGTCAGTGTATCACACCCGAACCAGTGTGACGACGATGACAGTCAGGGTATTGAGATCAGCATCGAATCGCCCCAACAAAAGGTGGCCCCGTCGAGAAAGACGATAAATGAAAACAGTGCTGTGCATAATAAAAAGAGCAACGCAGATAAGAAGGTTGAAACAATATTTTTTTTATTAACAGCAAATACTCTTTCACCTATGCCTCGTTTGATCAGCAGCTTTCCTTACTTTAATCTTATTAATCTTACTTGCATGGTCTTTTCGAAACTATTGCACTAATAACCGCTTGCAGTAGAATTCACACGTCAGTGTACCGAAAAACTTTCCCTTTCTGCAAAGCCTTTTGAATTAAACTTTTTAAACTTTTATGTTGCAGTTACTCTGACCTATATACGTAAAAAAGTATAACAATACAAACAATATATCTTCCTCACTCAAACATTAATTTTGACTGCAGGACGCCTCTCGACGAACGAACAAAAAGCAACAAATCATGAGTTTCTATAGTCCTAAATTTGGGTTTTAACTCAAGAGTTTTTAACTCAGCTGTATAAAAAACGTATGCTGTTGTTGTTGCGTTGTTGTTTTTTTCTTTTGCGTTTTCAGAGTGACCAAGCTATGGAGCATCATAAATCGGGACAACGAGCGCTGCAGGCGCGAGTTTCTAGGGGGGTCTGTGGGCATACTTCCCCAGAAAAGTCTGAAAGTTAGAAGCCTTACAACATAATTTTTAGCACTCTCAGGCCGAAATATGTTCAAAAAGGCACTGAAAATTGGTGGCGTTTTCCCTCTTACTTTTACCTAAAAAAGTTGTTATCAGGTAATAATGGTTTTTCCTACAAAAGCTTGGAGTACTTCTTTGCAACCTAATTATTTTCACATACCGTTTTATTTCAGCCAAAACAAATATATTTTAGACGATCACATGCTGAAAAACGGAAACTTCCATCTGGGCCTTCAGTTTTTGACAGTAAGTAGTAGACTCCACTGTGATGATAGATGAAATATATGAGTGGTATATAAACTAATTTAGTTCTTATAAACTGTTCAGTGCGTTGGCAAGTTTTTCGATCAACTTGTAAATTGCTAATTCTAATTTTCGCCATGGAAATTAGTCTTAAGGCGCTGGCCTCCTTGTCTTTGCAAACTATTGAGAATGTAGAAAGTGGGGTTAATATAGAAATTTAAGCACATGCACCTTTCTTTCTACCTTTGACAAGTCATTGGGTAGACAAGACAAGACAAGATCTTTATAAGGTCCTTGTGCTGCTAAGGTACATCGGTTATAATCCTAATATATAACACTCGATTTCTATAATCAATTGTTTGTTCCTCGAGCAGAAAGTTTTTTTGTTCGTTTGTCAAAACAATCTGATACGAATTTTGCTATTTCTCTCATGCTTTTCCTCGCTGGGTTAATAAGTTTGAGGAAGATCATGTCTTGTGGTAACATACTTGCATCGAAATTACCTGTCGAATAAAGTCTCTCGTATATTTTGGTATGCCTCATCTTCAGTCTCCAATTTGGGGGGTATCTCGCTTCCGTCTGAAGGAGGCGGGGGTATAATCTCGTTGCCGACTGGTTATGACACGACGAATACAGTAGGCCATCACATTTTATTTTTCAATTTTCTCTGTTGTAAAAGCATTGCATGCTGTATTTTGTTTTTAATGTTTGTGCAACTCAACGATGCATAGACTTCAGGTCTAGAAATGCTTTGCTCGACTAACTCTTTGTTTTTTTGCCTAGTAACGGATGATAGTGATGATGATAGCATCCAAAAGATCACAGAATCGCTCAGGAAACATACACAGCAAAGAAAGCTAAGAAGAATGGCTGTTGACACAACTTAGAAACCGCATATTTGGTTGCAGCTTACTATTCGACTTACAGAGAATGGTTGGCGCCCGTGCGTTTTACCATGCAAATTACCCTCGGCGGACCTGATAGTTATAGCACTAAGAGAAGTTTAAAGAAAGCCAAAGTTATTGAAACTCGACCTTGAACTAAAAAAAATTTAGTTAAAAAGTATAGAAGAAAAGAAGACTAAAGATTTAACTTGAAAATCTTAAAATTATGAAAAATTCTTTCCTACAAAATTCTGAGGATGAAAACAGACCATTCCCGTAATTGTTGAGCTTAATTTGCAATCTTTATAATGGTGGGGTGCATCGTTAAGGCTGATAATGACTCATATAATAGCCATTGTTAGTTAGCTGGCCATACATAAAATACTAACGATGTAGTACGGTAAGTTTGTTTTATGGAACGACACTAAGATGTAAAAAGGGGTTTTACTGTACGTTTATAAAAAAGGCATTTGTTACGTGAAATAACTTAGTTATGAACTCTAGCGCAGAATCAACAAAACTTTGTATGTTAGGAATGAAATAAAACAACCAACAAACGAAACCGCTTTTAAAAATCTTTTTTTTCTCTAATTTACAATTGAGGTTGAACGTGGTCGTTGAATTCGAGAATGCGGTCGAAATATGTGTAACATAATCAGATGGTAGTGGTTTAACTCCGTTAAGAAAAAACTAGCAATGGAGTACCGGGGAGTGTAATGAGAAGAGCAAAAGTAAGAACTTTGTTACCTCCTTTAGGACAAAGGCAAACTTTTAGAACTTCCCCCACCCCCCCTTCCCTCTAAGTCCCCGATCCAAGTCCACGTTGGAAGGGAAATTAGATATCCTTTCGCCAAAAACAGAGTTGATGAATGTTTCTGAATCAATGATGGCGAATTGCCAGTTCATGATTAGTGAATGTAAGGCCTGGGTCAATTATAAATTCCTTTTCATTCGCCAAATTTTATGACGTCTTCTGTGTAACATATTTGCATATGGTACTCACAGAAAGAACCACCTCCCAAGTGCATGAAGAGAATGCGAAGATAACTAAAAGCTGTCCTAAAAGCTATTCAGAAGCGGCAGAGCTTAAGAGCCGCGGCTTTGGCCTGTTGCCCTTCCTTAGCAAACATGGTCAATAACTAAAACATTTTTAGCATAACACAAAACTGCCTTTGCAAAATAGTTTGCTTTTATACGGCTTGTAAAGTTTTGCTCGAGCTAAACCACTCGTAGAATCAATGTTTTATCATTAGTGGCCATCCAGCACTAATTTTTTTCAATGCACGTGTGATATACTGAAACTTTATTACTTCAGCCATTTGGCGCTCGAAATCCTCAATAAACTACGTAATAGTAAGTACGGTTTTGGTCTTTTTTCCGAAGTTTATTACACCCCGATAATAGAGACAGCGGTGTCCCTCTCAAAAATTACCGTTTTTAAAACATTTCTATTTGCCTAGTAAATTTGGTTGCATGAGGTTTTCAGGGGATATTTGCGGAGAAGCATGCCACAGAGCCTGCCCCTTCTTTTTCCCAACACTAAACTCCCCCTCCCTCTACTAGGCACATGTGCCTTGTAGGTGCTCTGTAGTCAACCTGTTCAAGAAAATACCGTAAAATTCCAATGATAAGCCCTACTGTGTACAAGCCCTGGGGTGTATCAACTCTCATCCATCTAGAAGCGCCCTCCATCCCTCCACCTCCCCCCTCCCCCCGCCAAGAAAACGTTGAGCTTAGGGGTAGGTATAAGGGTTAGTACCGAAAAAGCACAGTGAACACGGATTCGATTTCCAATGCCAATGTTAATTGCAATGTCGGTGTATTGAAAATTGAGAGTAGATCATCAAACTAAAAAGACGGAAAAAATTCGGTAATAAAGACAGATTGAGACCATAAAATCTCATGGAACTACAATTGCTAGAACGAAAAATAGCATTTTCAAAACGCAAAGATTCTTCCATGTATAAGCCCTCCCCCGGAAAAATGATAAGTGGGCTAAAAGGCCCTTTGACCAAAAATCTAATAAAGCTCGGGGACTGCGCTTTTTATCGCCGATTTTACGGTGCTGAATGCGAATATTTTTGACAATTCGAGTAAGGAACATTGTGAAGTGGAAAGAAGAGAAGAAAATGAAAATACTTTTTTACAGTTGGTGTGATATGTCAGTCACGCCTCTGCGTTTAGTTGTTCTTTGAGGCGGAGTTTTAATTATGCATAGAAGCATAATTTTAAAAATTCTTTCTGTCAAAACAGAGGGTGAATAAGACAAAATCAACCAACAAAAAACAATTTTAAAATAGCTATAAAAACGGATTTTTTTTAAAAAAAAAGTTATCCAACACGGTCGTTCAATAGGGGTTTGGGATCCAGACGTGCGTGGACTCGTTCCCAGAGCTTTTCAAGAAAACACCAGTAAACCCCTTAAACATGCACACGTACAGAGGCGATGGACACTGAAGAATCGTCTAACGAAGCTACCGAGAACTATCGAAGTGAAGTTAATTTCCGCGATACCACAGACGGGATAGAGACGCTGTGGAGCTACATCAATTTTTTATCGTGTGCCTACACTACACAGCATGTTAGAGAGCAGACCTGTAGCAAGACTTGTGCCGACAATGGCAACGAAGATTGGGATTATGAGTTATTCAGCAAACATTTGAAGTGCATCATTTTTTTGCAAGATGTAAATCAGACAACAAGAGTATCAGACGTTCTTGGTGATAACTCCAAGTATTTGGTAAAGGATGATGTTCTCGGAAACCCAGTCTTCACAGGAAGTTTCGCGGAAGGATTGAGTATAATAGATGAGGAGGAAATTGACCCAAACTTATCATTTGATCATTTGCACTCCAAGCAAAATAATGATATTGATATTCTATATGAGTCTCGGCAAATGACAGCTTATGAGTCTCACCAGTTTGCATGGCCGATAGAGGACTCTGGAATGTTAAACGTTATTTTAAGACCAGGACGAAAAGCAGGATATGTCAAAATGCAGAAACTTGTACCAGAACATACGGTGAAAGTCAAACAATCCTCAAAGAATAACTTTTCAGAAATGCATGAAGCAGTGGCTGCCTGTCCCAAGCCGCAAGACTACAAGCCAGGGAAAATGTGTTATGTAATCACTGTTCCTTCGCTGATGTTTCTGTGGCAGTGCAGGGTAAAGGCAGCACCACAACAAAGTTGCAAATGTATGGGAGCCTATGAGGTTGGTTTGAACCCAAATAGTTATGGAGATTTATGCTATGATTGTCAGGCCTTGACCTTTAAACAAATTGATCGAGGAGAAGAGATTGCTCCTACAAACATTTAGTCAGATCGAATTCATATAGTTGGCCCTACAATTAATGAAATTGTACATCGAAAATGTTCCCGACCCAAGGGAATCAACTTTACCAAGAAATTATGAACTTCAAAACCTCAGTGAAAAGTACCATTTTCAAGATGACAGTGGTTCAACATCATTGAAAAAAATGGTAGAGTTGAAGCTAAATGAC
>JAOBAT010011459.1:0-26928 GCA_026413305.1 Hydrozoanthus tunicans | reverse complement strand
GAACACCAGCAATATCCCGTGGAGCCGTGACACTGAACCAGTTGGTATGTACCATCTTCATTACATTGCGGGACAAATTTGCCGATGAGGTGGCTTTTTGTTGCCTCTAGAACTTCTTGTTGGCATTGAGATGATGCTGTGGGCAGGTGGTTTAAAAATAGATAAATACAACTGCAGAGCTTTTTGGTATTTTGAGTCAGATTCAAAATTACACTTTCTAGGGCATGGCTCAACATGCTCAAAAATTGGAGTTGTGCATTCGAGGTGTTAAAATGATCTTTCGTAACTGGGGAATCCATACAAATCGACAAGCAAAAGAAATGGTCATTTTATAGGGTTTAGAAGTTGGACTAAAAAGGAGCACCAAATCATTTCTATTTTTTAAGACCAAGATGAATGATCAGTTTAAGGAATTTTCCAAACGGTGAAATAGTTGAAATAAATAGAATCCCTTTCTGTTAACCGTTTTAACGGTGAAGGAAACAAATTAAAATTTTTTATGTGACTATCTTCAGAGAGATCATATTCTTACATACTGCGATTTAACAAAGGCAAGTGTAAAAGAAAGCGAGAAAGAAAAAACCCAAACTATCCCGAGCGGGAATTTTACGTTGATTGAAACATGCATTTTTTTCCCTAAACGTTCTACTCTTAGAAAAAAAAAAGGTGCATATAGCTATAGTTAGTGCCAAAGGTGAATGGAAAACTCTGATTGCAGTTGGAGGGCTTTTATGCTGTGTGGAAATTTGAGTTTCATTCTCCATGACCGGTAAGCTGAAAGAACAAGGGTTACTAAATCTGACTTTCCTGACGAGCAAAACGGTCATTTGAGTTTATGCAAAACTAGCTATGAGACTGGCTCTTTTACAAGACAAGATAGAAACAACCATAGCACAACATCGATGATATGGGCACCGAAGGGAAATAGGAGGGACGACAAAAACAACTTGGCCTCGTGCAGCCGAAAAAGAAAGGAAAGAAGCGGGGTAGAGGTCATGAGACGAAGCGCGAGTGACTGCGACAGGCAGGGAAAAAATGAGGAACTTTGCGGAGGCTTTAAATGTTTGTTCCACCAGCCACCAGGAGCTCAAAAGATAAAAGTCAATACAAGATGAAAGTTAAGAACGCCCAAAGAGTTTTGATTTCATCGATTTTGCGAGGTACGAGATTTCAACCGAATAACTCTCGTCCGATCCCCCTACCCCTCCCCCCGTCACCCCTGTCTCTTATGCCTCCCGTTTTTCCTCCAAGCCCATTTAGATCCATTTTAGGCCGCATAGTATAATCAACATCAACGAATTCCAATTTTCCTACTAACCTTGCGTAATGGCTACTTTGGGAAGTGATCTGTATTTATCACAATCTGGTCTTCCTCTGACGTCACTACCAGGATACTTAACACCATCGGGGTTTGAGCACCAACAGAACCCCGTAGAGGCGTGGCATTGTAGAAGATTGTACGAACCATCAGGGTTACACCGGGGTATAAACCTTCCGACAAGTTTACTCTGGGTTGCTTCTAGAGCCTCTTTTTGACACTTTGTAGGAGCTGTGGTTGAAAAAAAAAATTAAACAACTTAAATTTATGGGCTGCAGTAACTTTAGTTTGTTTATATACTTTAGTATAGAAGCGCTTTCAAAGACCAGCAAAATACTACCCTTCGAGAGGAGCAGAATGATTGTCACTCTACGAGGATTCATCAACAGGTTCAAAAGTTAGAATTGATAATACCAGTCATGAGAAGCAAAATGAATGGTCGCTTTACAGGGTTTCATTAACTGGATGACAAGTGATGTATAACACCAATCTTTTCTATTCTTCAAGACAAGCAAAATGAATGGTCGCTTTATAGGGTTTCGATAACTAGTTCAAAAGTTAGAATGAATAACACCAATAATTTCTACTCTTCAAGACAAGCAAAATGAATGGTCACTTTAAAGGGTTTCATCAACTGGTTCAAAAGTTAAAATGAATAACACCAATCACTTCTACTCTCCAGGGCGAGCGAAGTGAATGGATACCTTAACGGATCGATTTACTATTGACTTTTGAGCCAGTAAAAAATCCTACAAAAAAGCCTAGTGATCATTTGTTCGCCTCCAAATCGAGTCTGGTAGCTAGATTCCATAAGTTTAGGAAAAAATCAAAAATTGGAATGCAGTTTTAATATTATTTCAGTCTGTTTCCACTTATGAAACCTCTTTAGGAAAAGTATAGCTTACTTTTCACAACGCGTAGTTTTTGAGGTGTACACATGGCTTGGCACTCCTTTTCCCCTTCGAAGTTGTTGCCGTTCCCTTGACAGCCTCCATAGAAGAATTTTTCGCACTTCTCGCTTGCTTTATTGAAGAACCACTTAGGAAACAGCGCCTTACACGGACCAGCGACCTCGGGTAAACTGCATACGTCTAAAAAGCAGACGAATAGACCGTTTTTACCCTGGCGAGGCATAATCACCTACTCAGTTTATCGAGAAAGCCAGTCCAGAGACAGTTCCAGCACATTAGTATTAGAAATGTTACAATTTTGTTCAGATTTGCTGTAATTCGACGGAGATAAGAAGGTTTGAAACTTAAGGTTTTCCAATGAAATGTATGGTAGGTGGGCATCGGTTCCCATTCAGCCTTTTTTCTATCAATTTGCTCATATATTTGTATGTAGAAGTGAGGGAAGAAAATCAATTTTCAAGGCTTCATATCTACATTAGTTTTTGTGAAATATTTACAAAATTTTGCAAATTTGCTAATATTGATGCCCTAGCTGAATCTAGTACCGACCAGAGTTTTTTGATATATATATTTTAAATATGCGTGTAATCGGAAATTGATTCTAACAAAACGATAAAAATCTTTTCGTCCATCAAACAGGTAACTTTGTTTTCTCTACCTTCATCCGTATATAAATGCCCTGTTCATGCTGTGTTTGTTTTAGTACCCAAGAAAACCCATGTCCCCGAGAACCCTGGCTGAGTTGGCTAGCTGTATAAGGTATTTGTTATTTGAATCTAGACCAGAAACGACAACCAGCCAATAGTTTTCTCTTACTTTCAGGTCAGTCGTTACGACATATACTACTTCCTGTAACTTACCAAGGAATCAGAAAGTCTTACTGCATGGCTAACATTTCTCGAGGATGTTTTACCTTTTTATATTTTTTCTTTTCCTTTATTTAATTAAGAATATTCATCTTTAGTAAAATTGCTTAACTGACTATAAATTTCCGCTGCGCGAGACGAATATAGCCGACGTGCGACAAATTTTCAAAATGGCCGCCTCGGGTCTTAAATTCGTTTCAAAATTAATACTTACCACAGTTTATTTCTTTTCCTTTCTTTCGTGAGTTTAAAATTTCTTTTCCAAGTTTACTAACACACCAACATTCTCCCTTGGTTTCATCGCACTGTTTATGGATGAAATATCCCTCCTTGTCGCACGATGGAAGGTAACTGTTGTTGTGGGTTGGTACTGGTTTACCCTGTACCAGGATTGCCGGCCCAAGAGCTTTTTGCAATGCTCGGAAACACGGATATTCTATTCAGATATTCAAAATATTATAAAAGTCAGAGTCAGGAAAGAAATCATATACCGCAAACCGCGCCATTAGATAATTTTTCTCTTTTTGTTTTTGTGATAAAGAAATTTGAGACTAAACTATTTTCCTCTTCATTTCCATCTCAAAAACCGAACAATATACTAACTTAAAATGTTTGTACATAAAAGCTTATCAACATAAGCTATTCATTAGTTGGACTGGAGAATTACAATTTTTTGTTCTGCTAATCTCAATAACATTCATTCAAACTTACCGGCTGTTTTTTTGCTGTCACATCTCTTTTCACAATCATCTTCAGTTTTAAAGTTGTTTTCATTGCCATCACACCCTCCGTAAATAAACTTGGTGCATTTTCCCGTCTTTGTGTCGTAAAACCATCGTGAAAACTCAGCTCTGCACGGACCTGTTTCTGATGGGAGACTGCAGAGATCCTCGGCTGAAAGGACTGTAATGACAACAGACAACAGGCCTTCAGTGCCAGCTTAGAAACAAGCTACTTAAGCTATCGCTTTGATAAATTATAATAAAATCAGTGTAAACTTCTGTCTGTCTGGATTCATCGGTCTATAATAAAAGTATAATAGTTTTTATTTCAAAAGATAAAAATACATATCCCAAATTTAAACATTGAAGGCACATATCGATTAAAATCGATTTTAACTATTCTAATCAAAAGAATATTTGTCGAAGTATCAATCTAATTATTCATCTGTCTATCTATTTCTGGCTGTCTGTTTGTCTGTCTGTTTTTCCGTATCTATCTGTACATCTATCTATCCTTTTGTCTATCTATCTGTCTGTCAGTTTTTCTGTCGGTCTGTCTGTCTGTCTTTCTGTCTGTTTGTCTGTCGATCTATAATTTTCCACCTATCCTTCATATCTAAGGATGTAACTAACAGAGTTGAAACAGAATGTTTTTTACTGGTGTGTAACACGATTTTAGGTTCCTATTATATTTTCGGAAACAAAAGGAAAGTATGTACACAAGAAACATTTTAGCTTCTAAGTGATAAAAGCAAGCTTTTTGATCAAAAACTCTCGCAAAATTCTCCGTGCTTGAAGACTAACAGCTCTTGCGAAATTCGCGCATTAAAACCTCTTTCTTCAACCCTTTGTTTTCCGTTTTGGAGATGAGGTCATTATTTACTGCCTTTTGGTCGATTCAATTTGAGGAGGTGTCACACCAATGATGTTGCGCAACCGTCCACTCCAAGATTTTATGAAGCATTAAAACTATATTTAATCAACTTAATATAGTTATAACTATTTTCTTTAGTTTTTCGCTCAGGTTTTGTTTTGACTTGCTTATTTACTTTTAGAGTATTTTTCGAACCTTGACGAATCTGCAGTAGAGCGACCAAAATCAATATCTTCATTCTTGAGTCTGCCTGAGGAGCACAACCGGAAATAAATAATCTCAGAAACTGCCAACCGAAAGTAGAAATTTGTTACACACAGAATTGGCTGTTTAAGTAACTTAACTACAGTACTCTAAAATCTTGTGTATTTTTTTCAATTGTGCTTTCGTTTCGTTGTCTTTAAAAATTATACAATATATGTAAAGACATTAACTTTTGTGACGACGAGTCAGCTAGCCCAGGAACGGCGATGCGGGTTTTTCTCTGACTTTGTGTTTAACAAAATTATGCTAAATGAATTTAAGAGTCACATATGCATCATATTGACTCTTTCTGCAGGTTTTCAGTTCTCAAGTCAATCATAGTCGTGGCTTCAAATTGCTGATATCAAGAGGCTGGAGAAAAAATGTTATTATATATAATATTGAAGTATATCAAGGGCAACTTTGCTTCAAACTACTTATCAATTTGTAAACCACTTTTCGACACGGAAATTAGTCAGTCCCGTGTCAGTAGATTAGAACTTTTATATCCTCATGATAGCTTCAAATAAATGTTTTATACAAATCAAGTTTAACCAGTTTTGGTGATTTATATTCCTTAAGCATTTTATAAAAATGTTCTCCGCTAATCTGGCGATGCGAATTCGAGAGGAAGTGTTATTCAACTGGTATTATAAGGCGGACGAACATGATGATTCTGGACGCACATAGCTCGTACAAATTTCCTGCTTACATGTATATTTCTTTTACCCTACAGTTCATACTTCAGATATGTGAAATAACTTCGAAATTTCATGAGGACTTTCTTCAAAAACCATATAAAACGTCCTAACTTATAATGTGAGGTCTTCAAGTTGGATTTGTTGTAAACAGCGCAAGTTAAGAAATTATTCTATAGCTTTGAATACATGATACATATCGATTATAAAATATTATACCAACAAGGAAACAGCATTATAATCTAGAATTTGAAAAATAACTTACTGAACCTTGACAGAATACTGAATCAGATGAATGAAAAACCAAAAGAGCTTTCGTTACAAATTCACAGAAGATATGTCTGTGCTCAATTAATTTGCATGCTGCTTTTATGTGGTTTTATATTGACCCACAGGTCAAGTTTGATTGTTTTTGAATGTGCAGATTGCCTTTTTCAGCGTTTGCGGCGTGCACGAAAACAGTTTGTGGTCAACGCCTTTTGTCGGGGGTGGGGAAGGGCTGAGTTTACTCAACTCGATTAACACGATGTTTTTTAAGCTTTTCTATGCATCATGAGATACAAATTTAAAACTTTCTTTTCTCTAAAGTTTTCTAGGTGGAGTCAAGACATACGATAGGCCAGCTATTTATAACTGATGAACAAAAAATATTGTTTACCAGTATTTGTTCATGGACGTGACGCGACACACAGCTCCCCTCAGCCGGACAGCATAAAGAAAAGCTCTCAAATGCAGGAACGTTGCAAATAGCTCTTTTTACCGAAGCATCTGAGCAAGATTTATTTAGGCAAAAAAACGCAGAAACACTTGTAACAAGTCTTCCTTGCTTAGTTGTTATTGCTTTCATGTTTGGACGTGTGTCACACAAGCAAGACACCTGGTATTTGTTTTCGCCTTGGTCAAATGCGAACGTGCCTGCTTAACAAAGCAACTCGCCATGTTGCGAAATTATTGAAACATGAACTTGCGCCGGGTTTGGGTTTTGATCCGGATGAGACGGGTTTGGATGTGTAAAAAGATAGAGTACAAGAGAATTGCGAAATTCATGCCATTTGATTTTAATTTCGTTTGTTCTGATTAAGATTTATGTATTTCCTGGTATGTGCAAGATCTGTTGCAATCTATTTTTAGTTTGCTGCTATTGTTACATAGAAAAGCTTTAGTATGTACAAAGAATAATGGAACTCTGCCAAATTGCTGTCAATACAAAAACAAAGTTCCTCAAAAAACAATATCGAAAACAAAACTAACTAGCATTAAAGTGGATGACTAAGTTGCGAAAGCCCCTTATGACGAAAAAAAACAAGAAACACTCAAAGATATGACCTTTAGTTCAACTTGTAGGAGTAATCAAGTGCGATGAGATCACCCCACAAAGTTGGTGACTGTTCTAATTTAGGAAACAAAGTTTCAATTGTTATTTCATTCTAACAGGTTGGAAACACATTATAACGTACTCTATTTTAATTCAAAAGATAAGAGAAAAAAGGAAGGCTCTTAAATCGGCAGTTACATAAAAATATACCTCATATAGCGATTTAATTTCAAGAATAGCAAAGGAAAAGCACCAACACTTTTTTCTTCAAAAACCAGTATACTTACTGTCCTTTGCCCCTCAAGGACTTGAATAAACCATTCAAAATTACACTCAAAATTACCCAAAATTCTAGGGGTTTTTTTTGTGTGCCAACAGGCTGCCGTCAGGCAATAAGCCCTTACCCACTTCAGTACGATATTTTTTGCTGACAAAGAGAACCTACAAAACGGTTGAGTGATCGCAATACTCGCAATGTCAGCAAAATAAAAAGACGCTGGCCTGGTCAATATGGTTTGCAGACGCCGTATATGGGTGCCAGCAAATTTTAATTTTCATTATTCCCTCTCCTAAGGGAAAAGTCTTACACACATGTTAAGCAGTTAATCCAAACAGAGAAAGAACAAATTTTGTCGCCGAATGCAACAGCGAATAGAAAGCGGAAAAATCGCGTAACTATTCCAATACAAACAACCTATAACAAAACGGATGAGTAATCGCAATGTCAGCAAAATAAAAAGACGCTGGCATAGCCAATATGGTTTGCAGATATATGGGTGCCAGCAAATTTTAATTTTCATTATTTCCGCTCCTAAGGGAAAAGTCTTATACACGTGTTAAGCAGTTAATCCAAACAGTGGGAGAACAAATTTTGTCGCCGAATGCAAAAGCAAATAGAAACTAGGGACGGAGCAATCGCGTAACTATTCCAATACAAATTGGCCTGTTTGGCATCCTGACTTAATCTTGTGCTTCTCTCTTTGGCTATCCACGATTTTTAAACAAGCCCCCCTCTCTCTTATAAGCCCCTCCCCCTCTCTCTAATAAGCCCCTTCCCCTCATCTAATAAGCCCCACCCTCTGTAAAAAGTCCCCCGTCTTGAAGGTGTAAAAGCTAATATGCCCCCGACATAAACCCCCCGAGGAGTTATTGGAGCGCTTACGGTAATGCAAGAGAAAATACTTTGATTGAGCTGTACTTCCAAACCTGTTTAAATGATTGGCCAACTTAGAAAACAATTCTGCAAATAGAACCTTTCACGGAGACCAAACAATATTGGTAATGGTTTAAACTACCACACTTAATTCTGTCAACTTTATCACGTGACCATGGACCCGGAAAACAGAGCTGAAAACAGTAACAAACAAAAAAGGTCATAAACCAACCACTTTCTGTTTAATCAAGTTTTAAAGATCGTGCATTTTGATTAGCATGTAAAGTGTACCAATAAACGATCGAAACAACGTAAAAACACAATATATCTGTGTGTTTAGCACATTTCGCTTCAGCAATACTTGGTCATCTAAAATTGTTCAAAATACAACATGAACCAGCCTTTTAGCGTTCCTTTTTTAATGTTGAACAAAGCTGCGGTTCTTCATTTGGTAGATAGCATAAATCATTGCTTACTTATCTTGTAGCGCAAAGCAAACTATAGTTAAAATAAAGCAAAAACAATTATGTGTAAATTTAATTTTGGTACACGTGTTAAACCAAACTCGAACCTTCAGGGGAATTCAAAAAAAGGTTCGTATAAACGGGGGTTTGGGACTATCGCGAACTTCGAAACTACAACTAGTTCGAACCATATAGGAATCAACTGAAAGTATTCCAAGATTAAGAATCATAAAACTTATAGAAAGCAAACGGCTTATTCCCTCCCCTTCCTTGAGGGTGTATGCGGCTTTTTAGCTCCTACATAGTTATTGTAGCGGAAGGTTCGCAAAATAGGTCCAGTTTCGTCACTGCCGGAATAGTCAACCGGTTGTGGATTGACCTGTCTTCGTCTCTTCTGCCTCCTGTACACCCACAGAACCAGTGCCGCAAACGCAACCACGAGTACAACAGCTACAACTGGGGCCGTTACTGCAGCACTGCTTCTGGTAGAGGGTGGGACGCCATCTTGGTGTGAACCTGGCTTCTGGCCTTCCTGTGAGTTTTTCTCCTGAAATAGAACCAGAGTCTAGTTGATAGTTATTCCCTGGTCCTCCAGGTTGGGGTATGGGCAGAGGGGGGGCGGGGGTAGGGCAGGATGTTGATAACCCGCTCTCGTAAAGGAAGCCTATACTATAGAAACCAGAAACTTAATAATTAATAACATCTCTATAGCGCGTTCGACTCGTAATCCTAGGATCCCGAGTCCCGATAGCTTTGTTGTGTTAATGAGCAAGACACTTTACCCGACTAATTCCAGTCGAAGACTCATACACGATGGACTTGGGGAAGTCAAAGATTCTAATCCACCTAGCACCGTAAGGAAACCAGAGGTAATCGCCGGCCTGGTGAGCGACTTGGCTCGACTGAAAGGTCTTAGCTTTTTAATAGTATCTCTAGATCTGTTTCTAGTTTGTATGGGATCCCATTTGGTAGCGCTCAAGACCTTACGTTAGAAATATAGAAACCAAAAATAACTCCGAAAAGGGCCCCCGCCCAAAACCGATTTAATGATCGCAAATAATCGGTTTAGCATACGCAGTTGTACAATCAGAATTATTCAATGGATGAGCTGACAGAGTGTGATAAAAACACATTTTTGCGCATTCGAATAATCACAAGTAACGCAAAATACGGCATAAAAATTGTTGCGTTTTTTAAGTATTCTAAACTTTTAACTTTAAATTGATTAACTGTTTTTCGATTCTTCCAAAACGCAATACTCTATCACTTCCTTGCCCTACGCCTATCCCATTCTGCGTTTTTAACTTTCCTCTTCCGTGCACACACTTCCGGGTTCAAAATCCCTTTCACTCCAAGCTTTTGTCTTCCTTCCCTTCTATTCCATGTTTTACCTTTCCTCATTCTACCCGGAAAGGAAACAGTTTCCTTCCTTTTAAAAATATTTCTTCTTCATCCATTTTGAGCTTAACTTACCTTTGACTTGAGAGCAAAAGCAACTGGGCCGTCCGGATCCTTCGGCCTGGGTGATTTAACTGCAGAAATTAATCACAACCATAACAAAAACGAATTAGTACCAAACTCAACGGCAGCAATTGTTAGTGCAAGAAGGCAAAGCCTCCAGACTCTATTTAACTAACCATCTTCATTAAACTCCAGCTACAGTAATGATCAATAAAAGGCAGCTACAGTAATGATCAATAAAAGCAATCATCCTCACCAGATCCAAAAGCAGTAATTATTAACATAATCTAACTAACCATCTGCATTAAACTCCAGCTACAGTAATGATCAATAATGCAATCATCCTCACCAGATCCAAAAGCAGTAATTATTAACACATAATTAACTATCATCATTGAAATTAACTGTAGTATTCATCAACAAAATATGTATAGCTATTAACATCAGTGATCTTTCTCTAATAAACTGATTGCAGTTGAAAGCAAACAAATACAATAATAATCGAAAGAAAGTGTTCATCAAGCTACCATTCTGCCCAGCCGGACAACGAAAAACACAGTAAACGCTTTGTTAACAAACTGAACACTTTTACGGGAGGAAAATTCATTTTCATAATCTTATGGCAAACCAAAAAAATTAGAAGCTTGTCAACCTTAAAGGTAAAAACCAACACAAATAGAATGTTGTTTACCGCGCTGAATGCACATGCGGTGAAACATATATTGGCGAAACTAAAAGGAATTTCACCGTGTGCAAGAAAGAACATGAAAACATCAAGAATATTTCTGAACCAGCCCGACACCTCGCCACAAACCCTAAACACTGTTATAATTGGCGTATTATCTTCAATGAACCCAGCATCTTTAGAAGAAAAATAATTGAGGGTCTCTTCATCGCACGAGACAAACCAACCCTAAACAGACAAGTACATTCTTTCACCGCAAAACTTTTCCCCTCGGGAACTACGTAGTAGGCTTAACTAGTAAGCATATGCAAATTTCAGGCATTACTGATAATGACCACCGTGTCGAAAATGTTTTGAAAAAAACTTTTTATAAACATTTTAGCGTTTCATTTTTTTAACATTTTATAAGCAAAACAATTATGACACAATAAAAATCAATACATCCTCAACAGACTCAGCTCTAGCAATCATTAAAACCTATAATAATCATCAGTCGATATGACTGTAGTGAGTATTAACATCGTACTCATCGCCAGTAATCATCTACTAAACTTTTATAGGTAGAAAGTAAAAACAAGAAAACAATTCTTACTTGTCTTGTTTGTCACACAGCTTTCGTTCTTGTAATCGTGGGTATAATGACACGCAACATTGCAGGAGTTGGCCTAACATGGAGTTAAACATTACAATGGTTATTCGAACTCTTCTACTTGTACTGATTAAGGGACATGTAGAGTAAAAGAATCAAGTTAGCAACAGGGCGTTGTGTTAAGAAATAATCATGGAACTAGGCCTATGTTTAGGGGTAGAAGAAAGGATTGGAGAGACGGGAAACTAGGCATAATGGACGGAACAATTATTTGAGTAACTCGGGCCGTAACGAAGCAGAAGCTAAGCTAAGCCAAACCCTTTCTCGAGCCTTAGTGGCTCATTAGGCCGGCGCTTATCTCCGGTTTCCGTAGTGTTAAGCTGATGAGAGTCTTTAACTCCCCCTGGACAGGACTCTAATCCATCGCAGGTTAGCCCCCAGCAGAACTGGTACTCATATATACAGCTGAGTCGACTGGAACAAAGCCAGGTAAAGTGTCTTGCTCAAGGGCACAGCACGGTAGCCTAAAGAGAAAGAAATCTAGTAGTGGTGGGCAGTTCATAAGCGCCAGCAAGTTTACATCTGAAATATACTATAACTACAGCTATTTATTAAAATATATTTTAATAGCTCTTACCAATATTCTGTTTGTGAGCGTTTCATTACCGGTCACATAGCAAGAGTTGGGCCCAGTCCATCCCCACCAACACAGACAACGCCCATTGCTGAGACACTGGCCATGGAAGACACCTAAATCATTATCATAAAAGAGCTACACAAATAAGCCTTCAAAACACTACCTTCCAACGTTTCAAAATAATAATGATAACAATATTGGTAAAGCTTTTCACTAACACAAGAACAAAAATTTAAGTAAGAACAAGAGTACAACAACAACAACAACAACAACAACAACAACAACAACAACAAGAATTACTGGCTGGCTTGGAAATTTCTGATTAACTAATTTGTTCTGTTTGAAATTCTGAGCAGTGTTTGTAAGCAAAACAAGCCTTTCATTGTAAAGACTGAACCTGTTTGTGTTCTTCCTTAACCCAGTGTTAAAAATAGCAGCTTTTGAACAACCGGTTTGCAGTAAGCTACAAACAAGAGAAAGGCAGAGAATGACGCCAAGGATAATACTCAAATATGACATCAGTGTCACAAAAGCTTTGAAATAAGTACAATTGCCCCGTCGTTTTTGCAAGAGAGATAAAAACGAGTGTAACAAAATGAAAAAAAAAAAATGAAAATAAGAACGACAATAAAAACACGAAACACAACTGACAAGCCGTACCGGCGTTACACTGCGGATCACAAGGGACGGGTGGGCTGATGGGTTTGGGCGGAACACTACACACTGGTGGAACAGGAGTCTTGGCGCACGCTGGGTTGCGATAGTCGTGCGTGTAATGACACGCTGTGAAGCAGTAGTCGGCCTGTAATCAATGGGAGAATGAGTGATTGCTGTGTAATATTCGAAAACATGCGGTTTAATGTTTGAAAGATAGCCTTTCCCTATTTACTCCTTTCAGCCCCAAAATAATTTATATGTTTTGCTGCAAAACGCTGCTAGCTAGAATTCATACTTTTCATATTACCAGAACTTTGCTTTTCATCTTCAGCATTTGCTAGTTTCATCGGCTCTATTTTCTTGTTATTATTTTACTATTATAGCTTATTGTACATGTATTTATCTATATAAGTAAAAGCGTTATTATCAAGTTTCCAACCTCAAATATTACATTTCTAGCGTTCTGATTGGTTCGTTCAGTCTCAGTGATCATCTCATACACCGAATTGACCATATATGGCGGGAAATTTGTTGCTAAATATCTCCAACAACGGCGATCATTTCAGCTTCATTGGGTCTTATGGAACTGCCGTGTTTCAAACCAAGTTGCAGGATTTCGATCTCTTGTCCCAATAAATTGTTGAAGATATCGTTTTAGTTTTAACCGATACCCTAGCGCATTTTTTAGCGCAGTTAACTAGTTGATCATATTTCTTGTTACAAGTGTGTGTTGGTAATACGGACTTTCTCTTGGGAAAGCAAACGGTTGATGGAAAACGTAATAGTGTTGAGCTTCATCCATGTGGTGGAGTTGCGAAGGGCCTGTTTTGTGGTTTCTTCTTGTTTTCGCAACTTGCTTAAAGGGTTATATTTGTCGGTGATTGCATTTGTCAGTTTTTTTTATAGTACTGTTTAACTTTCTCATTGGTTATTCGCCTTCTGAAGTTCTTCCAGTGTACAAAATTCCATTCGAGCTTGTTGGATGTGAGAAAAGTTATAGCCAACTCGGCGGTACGCATCTCTTTTACGTTTCACCTTCTCATATCGAACGCGCGCGCTCTTTGAGTAATCGATCTGGATTTGGATGACCATATATGCTTGAAAAACACTGTGTAGTGTTGCAAAGCTTAAATATTGTTTTGAATAAAATCTGTCATTTTAAGAATCAATAAGTTTGGAAAACTCAAAAATTTTTATAAAACAGTTAAAAATTCCTTTCGTGCTCGTTGGTTATGAGATATTTTAAAGCCAAGTCAACGCAACGTTATATTTACTATCTCATATTCAACGCGCGCTCTTGAATATTTCCTTAATAAACTGACTGGGTTGAAAATGTAAAATAACTCTAAAAAACGCATAATGTAGGCCTTCAAAATGGATTCACCAAATTCAAGTATTTCCATCAATTTTCTTTGGAAAGAAACTGCCACCCACCTGAATTCTGTTAATGAGTGCTCCCGATGTAATGTAGACTGCATGAGGCCCAGTCCATCCCCACCAACACAGACAGCGCCCGCTACTCTGGCACGCCCCATGGCCCCGTATCGTACAATTTGGGTTACACGGTGCACCTGAATAGTAAAAGGATTGTAACACAGAAAGAGATTTAAATAAACCAAAGAGATGCAAAATGACTGAAAGAAAAGCCGCCGCCTGGTTAGCCTAGTTGGTAAGGCGCCAGTCTTTCGTGCGGGAGACCCGGGTTCGATTCCCGGTGCCGGATCTTCACTCAGCGTCTTCAAAAAAACTGAGGAGAAGGTGCTGTCTTTGCCCTGCAAACGGTTAGACCTTCACGTCTTCTCGGATAAGGACGTTAAACTGTAGGCCCTAGGAGTCCAGTAATTGGGTTGTAAAACCCGTTGGGTTCTCCGACTACCAAAGAGTAGTGAAGCTAAATAAATAAAATAAATAAATAAATAAAAGATAGAAAAAAATCAGCTAACCTGTGGTGTCAGCAATCTTAGTGCTGGGTTGCTGTGTTTCCACCTGAGTCGGGCTTGCTACCGTTGACGGCGATTGGGTAGCTAGAGCTAAAATCACGATCAGCAATTAACTTTCCTCATGTATACCATACCTGATGAAGACTGGTTAGGGCCAGTCCAAAGATTGTACACAAGCCTTGAATTTTCGCGTTGTTTAATTGTTTCTTTAAAAGTGGTGTTATACTATTTATTATCTGCACTGAACTTTAACGAAGTATCTTCAACCTAAAGTCGTCACGTTCGGTAATCAGTCGTATATATACGAAGCAAATAACTACAGTAATAATCAACAATGAAACCGCTGTAATATACTCATCAACATAAATAGCTGCATCATCATCGGCCATAATACTCTAATAAACTGATTGAAAACAAACAACTACAATAATTAACACATCCTCAACAGACTCAACTGTAGCAATCATTAAAACCTTTATGTCTTTAATCATCATCAGTCGATATAATTGAAGTGATTATTAACATCGTACTCATCGCCAGTAATCGTCTACTAAACTTGTAGAGGTAGAAAGTAAAAACAAGAAAACAGCAAACAATTCTTACTTGTCTTGTTTGTCACACAGCTTTCGTTCCTGTAATCGTGAGTATAATGACACGCAACATTGCAGGAATTGGCCTAATGAATGTTAAACAGTTCAATGGTTATCCCAACTCTGCTTTTAGTTAATGCTTGCCTAAATTGACATTATCTATGCATAAGAACCGAGTGGACAACAGGTTTGTATTGGTAGATAATCAAGCAACTAGACTAATGACCAGTTAGGGGATGGAAAAAGAGTTTGAGATGACAGGAAATTAAGGTACAACAGACGGGACTTTGGAGTAACTGAGTGTTAACGAGGCAGAATGAATACGGCAGAAGAAAATGGGGAGGGGGGCAAAACCATAAATGACGGTAACTTCACTAGCTAGTTTAGTTTTTCAGTTCACATAGTATTAACCTACAAGCCTAGTGTACTGGTAGTGTGTTCTTCTTCACATCAATAGGACTTTTATACGATTCTTACCAATATTCTGTTTGTAAGCGTTTTATTTCCGGTCACATAGCAAGAGTTGGGCCCAGTCCATCCCCACCAACACAGACAACGCCCATTGCTGAGACACTGGCCATGGAAGACACCTAAAACATCAGTGCAAGAGAGCCCATAGCGTAAGCTTTCAAAAACTAATGTCTTTCGACGTTTAACAATAATAACGATAACTTTATATTGATACAGGTTTACTAACAGAATCAATGAGATGGTTCAGGATGGGAAAAAATAGAAAGGACACTTAAATTGAGAACGTAAAATGTTATATACTGTTCCCATTTACAACGTAGGTGGCCTAAAACGTATGTCCGGACTTCTTTATAATATTATGCTTTGAAACTTGAAAGCATACCGCATATATTACAAAATATTTAGATTCCGAGTTTCGGATGGTACGCGGCACTTTTCCCTCAAGTAGAACGTTTAGCCTTAACAAGAAACTAAATCCTAAAGTTATATACGTCTGTTCTCAACCATTACAGGAATAATACACGAGGTGCAGTTCGTTGAGAAATAACGCCATTTGTAGGGTCTTCAATAAATGGGATCCTCCACGTTCCTTTGACGAACAGCCAGGGCCCCGTCGGTCAAAGGCCGATTAATAAGCCCTAATCCAGATTAAAACTTGTTTCATGCTCATATTTCTTACGAGTCGTTCACTGCCTTGGCTTGGAAATTTGTGATTAACATGTTTGTTCTGTTTGAAATTCTGGGCAGTGCCTGTAAGCAAAACAAATCTTTCATTTTAAAGACTGAAACTGTTTGAATTCTTCCTTAAGGTAAGAGTACACCTAAACTTTTGTTGGATAGTGAGGAAGTTGAAAAAGATACGATAAGAAGAATATTGAGTAGAAGCAGCAAACCGTTCCTCCTGGCAAGAGACTGGTACAGATTTGGTATGAGAGCGGTTTGGCGTTTTTACATCAAATATTAATTTCAAAATTAATTTTCAAACTTCCAAATTCTCTTTAAAATACCAATCTTCAAGAAAAAAAATACAACTCAAAATTCATCCGAAAAATCTTAAAATATTCAAGCTGATTCCCCTTCATAAGCGATACGATTCATGGACGGAGATATCGTGCGAAACATGAGGAAAAATGGCCAAAAAGCGCACTTCAGGTGTACCCGGGCCTTAACCCAATGTTAAAATTAGCGGCTTTTGAACAACCGGTCCCTGTCCTATAACTGGTGTGCAATAAGCTACAAACAAGAGAAAGGCAGAGAATGACGCCAAGGATGACACTCAAATATGACATTAGTGTCACAAAAGCTTTGAAATAAGTATAAATTGCTGCGTCGTTTTTGCAAGAAAGATAAAAACAAGTATAACAAAATGAACAAAAACAAGTATAACAAAATGAACAAATGCAAATAAAAACGACAATAAAAACACGAAACACAACTGACAAGCCGTACCGGCGTTACACTGCGGATCACAAGGGACGGGTGGGCTGATGGGTTTGGGCGGAACACTACACACTGGTGGAACAGGAGTCTTGGCGCACGCTGGGTTGCGATAGTCGTGCGTGTAATGACACGCTGTGAAGCAGTAGTCGGCCTGTAATAAATGGGAGCATTAGTGATTGCTGTGTAATATTCTAAATCAAGTGGTAAGGTATAGAATACAGC
Organism: Hydrozoanthus tunicans; assembly: GCA_026413305.1. Lineage (NCBI taxonomy): Eukaryota > Metazoa > Cnidaria > Anthozoa > Zoantharia > Hydrozoanthidae > Hydrozoanthus > Hydrozoanthus tunicans. The sequence goes on along the minus strand of JAOBAT010011459.1, from coordinate 9,672 downwards.
CTTTTCTTGTTTACTCCTTTCAGCCTAAAATGTGTTAAAAGTTGTGCTTCCAATTTCTCCCCGCTAGAACGAAGCGTTTTCATATCGCCAACTTCGGTCAGTATTTCTTTTCGTCCTCAGTAATATGCCATGTTTAAAGAGCATATGACACGAAATCAGTTTTTCAGTTTTCAAAAAGTATACTATAAAAAACGTTGGTTTGCCAAGTTTGAGAAACATGCAATGAATGTACGCCAAGATACGGCGTGTAGAATTTGGAATTTTTCCCGCTAAAAGCATCCCCTCAAAAATACCAACAAGATGACGCAACAGGTCACGTGCGTCTCATCTCAGTCCATCTAAAATCGACTTAAAAATATCTGTAACTAATAGAGTTTCTATCGAAAACTCTAGCAGTTACGGATGTTTTAAAATCGACTTATCTCTTTACTTGGTGGCACCATTTTAGATGGACTGACAAGAGACTATTAGAGATTATTTTTTTCAGAGTTTTGAAAGGAGAAGCGAAAAGTGATCAACTGACTGAAGCCGACACCAACTTAGGTCGGTTTGTCCTTTCATCTTCCATAGCTTGCGGTGTTTGATTGGCTCCCTTTTTTCGTTCTTCTTTTTCATGGCCCGTAGCTGCACGCGGAGCATGCCGGACCATCAATCATTGAGCACCAAAACACCCGCCTTTGGACCTACCTTCTCGTTCCCAAGTCTTATACATACATACACACACACATACATACTTGATTTCCACATCCCATGAGGGCTTTTCAGTGGAAATGTTACAAGAACAAACACGACCTCAGTTGAGAATCCCAACTGATTGGAGGCAGACCAGTTGGCTATTTACAAGCGTGGTGGATTTGACTCTGGGATCACCGAAGCCAAATCCTGTCAGTGGTCAGAGTGGGATTTTAACCCGGGACAACCTCATGCAAATCCGGCACCCTAACCACTGAGTCACGCTGCCTCCCTTATTGCACTAATGTATCAGTGATTGAAACTTCTGTAACGTTGGCTTCTTTACTGGGTGGGTGCACGGGCCCACTCCCAACCCCCACCCTGGGGGTCAGCAAGCTTTCAAGCACACCAAGGTGAAAAAGTAGGAGAAAAGTAGGACCAAAATTCTTTTAAAAGTAGGACAAAAGAAGGATTTCGAGAGGAAAAGTAGGAGAAAAGTAGGATAACTGAGGGCTAAGAAAAAGGACTAAGAATGCAGCCTTTGGTACAGTTTTTTGAAGAAGTACTGATAAACTGCTTCGTGTCTGCCTGTGACTCGTTTCACTGCTGGTATGAGTGTGAGCTATCAGGACTGGACATGCCAGGTGAACATTTGTTCGTCAAGAAATCTTCCTTGCGACATGTAGTTCAGGCTTTAACCCTGAACACCTGCAACGCTTACTCCCTATTCCTGCATGATACAACCTTGCACAATTTGTTGAAATTTATGAAAAAGGTAGGAATTTCAAGACAAAAGTAGGAATAGTGGGAGAAGGGTCAAAAAAGTAGGAAATAGTAGGAAAAGTAGGATCACTTGAAAGCCTGGGCCAGGTGCTGTATTCGTCTGGCCCTTCACATAGACAGAACCTTCTCAGTAAGGTTAAACAATTACCTAACAGGACCGAAGCGTGCCTCTCTACCACGGCAAGGAACAGCAGGTTACTGTAAGTCTTATACTGGTTTTGGTTATGTAAGGAGAAGATAAATGTCGATAAACTGACTGGTTAACCAATTCTAAGAAAAGCACAAATAAAAGCCTTCCAAATTTATCTTTTGAAAAGAAGCACCAGAACTTCCGCCCACCTGAATTCTGTTAATGAGTGCTCCCGATGTGATGTAGACTGCATGAGGCCCAGTCCATCCCCACCAACACAGGCAGCGCCCGCTACTCTGGCACGCCCCATGGCCCCGTATCGTACAATTTGGGTTACACGGTGCACCTGCATAGTAGAAGGATTGTCACACAGAAAGAGATTCAAATAAACCAGTGAGATGCAAAATGATTGAAAGAAAAGATAGAAAAAAATAGCTAACCTGTGGTGTCAGCAACCTTTGTACTTGATTGCTGTGTTTGCACCGGCGGAGTCGGGCTTGCTACCGTTGTAGGCGATTGGGTAACTAGTAAGAAAAACATTTCTATTTACCATTTGAAGCATGGTTATAGCAAATGAAATATTGCACACGAGCCTCAAGTTTTCACGTTGATTTATTGATCTTACAAAAGCGGCTTTTTGATATACCATATCATAAAAAGTTTAACTTAATATGAGTAACCAGAAAGTTTAACTGGAACAAACACTTAGAGAGTCACTAAAGATTACAACTAAGACGAAGACGAAAGGTCTCCCCTAGCTCATTTCGTTGCTAGGTTTTATTAAACTGTCTCAAGTGCGAAAAGAAGTCGAGGGGAAAGTGTATACGTAGTATTAGGGGTATAGTTAAGCAATATAGTTGTGAAACAGTGATCGACAATTACTCACTAGTGCGGCTGGTTGCACAACTTGTGTTCTTGTAGTCATGGGTATAGTGACATGGTTCAGTGCAGCGGTCAGCCTGTGGTACGTTGAGAAACAACCATCAGAATTTATTGCGAATCTTCAATATAAAATAATCAAGATAATACGCGCGATCTGATTGGTTAATAAGCGTGTTAACATTACAATTAGACCAGAATGAATTAAACATATTTTATGTACTTTTTCATGTACTAAAAAGTTAAATTGAAAATATCCTAGCTGTTTTGTTTTATTCCACAAAAACAGGCTTAACAGTAAAGTGTTTAAAACATAATAAATTTACATGGTAGTTGGTTTCTAAAGCAATTAATGTTTCTGGTCGGTAGCTAAGTAATAACCAACTTATATGTTGTTTTCCCAAGGCACTTCTAAAAAGTCTAATAGAATGAAACTATACTTTACTGAGATGCCAGTATTTAATTTTTTGTTAAGTTTCCGCTTGAACCTCAGGTTCTGATCAGCCTCCCCTCTCTTAAAGGTTCCTTCTCTTGCCCCACTCCCTCCCCCCCCCCCCTACCCCCCTCCCCCTCTCTGTTTCATACCCTCTCTAACTCCAGCTCACCTGAATCCTGTTTTTCAATCTTCCTGAGACAATGTACTCTGCATTCGGCCCAGTCCACCCCCACCAGCAAAGGCAGCGCCCGCCACTCTGACACCAGCCCCCTTTGTCTATAGTGCACTTTGGGTCACATGGTCCGCCATTAACCAATACTGCAAACAAGGCGAGGAAGCCGACCAGACCAGGCGAGTAGAAAGGCTTCATTGCAGTTCACTGCGCGTTTCTGTATAGTTCGTACACAGGAAACCCAGTTAAGGAAACTCTCGATGTTTTCATTTTTTCTTATAAATTCCCGTTCCCTTACCAAACGCTTTATTACTCAATATACTAGTTATAAACAGCCCGCTGGATCTCTTAGAAGAGTACTTATTGTCTGATTTCATATTTCCTATTATTAGCAGGTCTCTCAATCCTTTCAGATCAAAAATCTGAAGATTTTGGTTTCAAGACGGCAAATTTAAAACTTGAAGATTAAAGAGAAAACCTTGAGATTCAAAGATTCGTACAGTCATTTACTGTAATTTCCCGCCCAGACCCGGCAGGCAAATTGTTCTTACAGACCCAAAAAAGACGAGACAGCGATGCCCAGCGACACTTCGAAAACGAGACACGTATGGGAAGAGAAGAACACTAGTCATGCAAAAAGATGAAAGTTTTCTGATCTAACTACGAAATTTGGTAACCAACGTGTTAGCCGAGAGAAAGTTGAAACATAGCCGTAAAAACCGAAAGTCTTCCGGTGAAACTAAGAGACTTTATAAGTCTGCATTGTAGTTACCGCATTAAAAAAGGATTTTCTGTTTTTATGGCATTTTTGATTTAAGGAGTCACAGAAAAACAGGCAATAGGACTCGAGGTCCCCTTCGAGGTTTGCCATCCGGGACCTACGGTTTAACGTCCTTATCCGAGAAGACACGAAGGTGGCTAACCGTTTGCAGATGTTAGAGCAAGGCAGCACCTTCTCCTCAGTTATTTTAAGACCCTGAGTGAAGGTCCGGCAGTGGGAATCGAACCCGGGCCTCCCGCACGACAGACTGGCGATTTACCAACTGGGCTAACCAGATGGCGGCTTCATTTTTTACAAACAATAATGAGTGAATATCGAAATCAAGGCAGTATCATCTCCCCAAGATGATTAATTGCGCATGCATTTATTCAGAAGCAACTCTATCGATATTGCTTTTATTCCTTATAAAACTACATTACAATTGGCACGTGCGAGGTTCGAACTTAAGCTCGTTACCTATAAGTAGCTTTATGTGCTAATGCACACAGATGACTAGTACTCCGAATCTACAGCGCCGCCAAACTGTTTGTTTCAGTCAGTCTAGATTTCGATAAGCATTGGCAAAACTATACCTCACGAACTTCATGTTGCATTTCGCCTATTTGTTGAATATCTCGCGGGATGAAGCAGAATATGTCAAACCAGAATGTTCATAAACATTTCGAAATATTTTCCAAACATTCTCAAATATTCATATTTCCTGGTCTGGCTGGTCTAATATTCATATTACGAGGTAAAAATAGTCAAAAACTCACATTCTGTGACCAAAAACATGCGACTGATATTCATTATCCAATATTCCGCTTCATCCCCCGAGAGTATCATTTATGGCTACGCTTATGCATTTGTGCAGTGTCGACTTTCACTTTTGTAAACTCTAGAACATCTTGATCAGTAAGCCCGCGTAAATTCTCGATGAAACAGCGAAACAAAACGCTAACTGCGCAGCTGGATAGCTTGTGCTTGTTTAAAACTGAAAGGAAGTAATCACTGAAAAACAAAAAGGTAGCGAACGGTAAATCCGAGACTTCTCGAGATGCCGAGACGGCCTTTTCAAAATCGATCTGAGCCCGAGACTTTGGAAAGCAATGAATAAATTGAGACTGAAACGCTACGATACGAACAACCCGAGAACGTGACTTAAACCACCGAGAGACCAAAAAAGTTTCAAGCAAAACAAAGATTTCGACTTGGAGCTCTGCCGGAAGTGCGAGAATGCGAGCCTTTTGTGAGAAAATCCGAGGTTGCGAGACGGAGAAAAAAAAAAGATACACAATATTGACTTCGAGACATGACAAAAAACTATGACTTTTCGAGAACTAGCCGTAATTTGTAGAGACTTCGTTTTAACCATGCATAAACATGCTAAACTTCTGTATCAGCGGTAACACACACCAAAATGATCTGCGTCTGCGCACACCAAAATGATTGGTATCCGCGCGGACACAAACAATCTCTCTAAGCAAGAATTTGACCTATGCCCGTGGATGAATCTGAACTAGAAGGCACAATTCACCTTTCCTCGAACAACGAATACATGCGTGATCCTCTTGTTGTGAAGGCAGAAATGAGTTACAATATAGAAACTGAACAGTTGATCAAAACTTCAGTCAGACACCATTTCATTTTCTTTTTCCGGCTCAGTCTTTTAACGTACGTTCGGCGTTTAAATTAAGCGTGTTTTGAGTTTGCAGCAAGGAGAGAAAAGCTCTTTTTGTACGTATTACACCTGGTTTTTTTAAATCGATCAATGATGGCCATTCAGTTCCTTTTACGAAAACTATCCAATTGTCTCTCGAGTCGAGTCACGTACCGCTGGCCTTCTGAGCCAAAAGTCATTAGGCGGTGTGTATAATAAAAACACGCTTTGCTTCAGTCTACACAACTTAAAAAATTCCATTTATAGCATACGCCATTCGTTCTTGCGCGACCAATATCAAACCGTTTTAAATTTATTCTTTTTTGCCATTTCTCAGTTCAATAATCGTTCTCAGCCTCAACGTGTTTTAATTAAAGGCTAATCGTTTGAGCACTTTTGGGTCTCAATCGGTTATTTTTAATAAAATTGTACTAATGGTCTTAATCCAAAATTGGTTTAAGTAAACTAAAAAAAATAAAGATTTTGCTTTAAACTGTTGAGCACGAAGAATACGAAGTAATAACTTAAAAGAAAACAAGGGAGGGGGATACTTCAACGAGATGTTAGGAAGAAATAGCAGCCTATTTGATGATAAAAGTCGGGGGAGGGCGTACTTCGGGGTCAAAAGGGTAGGGATGACCGTCGGACTAAAAAATACCAATTGAAGTTTGAAAATTTTCCCTGGGTAGCTAGCGGATCGAAGTTAAGTCCCTTCGTGTTGCGCCGAACGTGATATGCAGTTAATAAAAGGCGGCACGTAATTGGACGTTCGCCAAAGGATTCTTATTCAGTACGCAGGTTCGCTAAAACGCGGGACAAGCAGTCCGGTAGCTTCACGTTTTTAACCCTAAAAAATACCAGGCTCTTGGTTTAACACCGGATTTCTTTTTACATCCCCTAAAAATACCGGACAGACAATTTTAACCCCTAAAAAAATACGACGGTCATTCCTACAATCCCCCCCCCCTCCCCGGGATAAAAGTAACAACCTTTCACTTTTTACAAGAACGCCTGACTGACGGCTTAACCTGGAGGTTTCCGATATTTTGGGACTGACTTTCGCCTTACATTTCGGTAAAACCTTTGACTCATTGTGTGTGTTTATGTTTCTTACTCATCATATTAGAATCATTTGCTGTAAAAAACGCGGGAACACTGCCGAAGTATACAGCGATTTAGCCTGTGAACAGGCTCTTCGGCGAAACTAGTTGGGAAGGGGACTAAGTCTGTCTATCTTTTGGGGCCATAAGGCTGCATTTTCTTAATCTTTTTGAGGATTTCAATTTTAAGTGTTCTTAAACTGTTCTTAATTTTAAACGTATGTGAACATTCGTATTGGATGTGCTGTTGTTGTTTTTCACTAACTATATTCGTAAAAACCAAACGGAAGCAACTGATTATGTTTTATTGGACTGGTTGGCCGCTACCATGGCCAGCAAAAAAGAAATACAGTAACAAATAAAAAGGTTTGGAAACAAACTTGTACATGCACAAAACTTGAAACGATGTTGAACTTTTGAACATTTCCCGGCCGAGTAAGAAATTATTTCCGTAATCTTGTGCAGTGTGGTTTCGCCTTTCCTAAGCATCAGTATATGTTCTCTCTCTATTTCAATGCTATATAGTTTCGGGCATTTTTTAGCCTCGTGTTATTATTAAAAAAGGTTATTACAAAAAAAAGAAAAACAACTAAACACAGTATATGTCACTGTTTCAACGGAACACGATGTGTAAATCAGATTCTCCACCTATCCTAAGCCTCAGCTAAGTCTTGGTGCTCGTCAGTGTTCTTAAATTTCTCCCCTCTCAAGATCCCTGCTCAGGCGCGTTTTTACAAAAAAGAAACGCAAAACTCTCTGGTTTCGCCCAAATCTATTTCAACAAATGACGCCACTGTAGCTCAGAAACACAGTTTTGGTTCTGCTTTTGTAACACAGGTTATTACAGCTGCCGTATATGAAACAATTGACTTTGCACCTTCCCGTTAATAGCTGACTGAAATGTTGCATTAGTTTTCAAATTATTTTGCATTTTTAGCATTTGTCACTTCCGTGTTTTGTGCCTTGGAAATAAACTTTTTATAATCGAAAGTTGTATTTAGTCAGAGTGAGGCTTTCTTCCGTTTTACAGTCATGCTGAAGTCACAAGTGCAAAGTGCCTATACTGCATGCCAAGTGCGAGCCTCACGTACAAATATTATCAATGGTGTAACGTTACCGGATACTCGATGATATAATTGTGCAGTCAAACGAATTGCTTTCCTTACGTCTTGCTAAACAAAATTCTACTTACTAGTTTACAAAAGTGGTCCCCAAATCCTTCTGTGAGGGATGTTTTTCTAGTGCTGTGCTGTTTGATGTGCAGCGAAATCTTTTGTACGTGAGTCCTTCAAATGAATTACCTTCGGTTTCAGGTTTCCGAAGTCGACGATGCTCACAAGCGAAATGAGTTCTTCGAACCAAACTGGAAGGCTAAGAAGGTGAGATTCTCAGAAATGGACAGTGACGTCCAAAATATAATGCTATGTTCACATCATGTGATTCTGTCCAAACACTGTGTGCACATTCCTGGAATCGAAAGTTAATTCGAAACTTGACACGGGCGGTTGACGTGACCCCGACCCGACCCGGTCCAAATATTTGCATTGAAACTCATCGTGACTCGCATGCGATTCGTATGTGAGTTGACGTTAACAATAACAAAATGTTTGTTTTTTTTTAAATCAAAGCTTGAATTGTTTTCTGTGTTTTTGGCCTTACTTTAAATACAGTCCACCCCAGCGCTGAGACTCTAGCCTCTAAATTAATGCATGCACAAAGTACCTAAAGTTTAACAGCTTTCACAAAGTTGAGAAAAAATAAAACCTTACAAAACACTGTATGCAATAATAAATGCATGCTAAGTACCAAATTTTTTATACAGATTGAGACTGATTAGAATAGTTTTGAATTCTTTTACTTTATTTTCGGTTTTGGAAAGGTTTTTTCAACACCTTCAGTCAGCTGGTATACTCACGTGATACAACATTTCCCGGCATCCACGACGCCATACACTCCGCCATCTTGTTCCGGCTTGGAACTGTCTGTGATTGGAATGAAAAGTTACGTTTAGAAACTAAGAACAAGACGAGTTATTTATCTCTTGTTGTAACTCAATATGTTTGAAAAGAACCTGACTGATCTTGTTCGTGGGATTAGAAACAACAAAAATGGCGAGGTAGGATGATTGTATCACTCTCGAGATACTTTCCACGTCACAAGTTTGCTTGCTGTATATTTCTTACTTCACCTACAGTGTTTACTATTTCTTTAGACTTTTGGATTATATAGTAGTGATTTCTTTAAAGAACTAGATCTTCAAAAGACTAGGTTTGTTGTCAAATTACTCTATTCGCATTCCTGTCATAAATTGCCCAGGAATCGACTTTGTCATTCAATTTATTTAATTATCTTTATCTTCATATACTGGCAGAGTAATTTAGGGTACAACGAGTAGTAACTTTGTTTGTACTTCAGAGCATCTAAAATTTATATATATATATGTGTGTGTTGTATATATCTATAAAGCTTTACAGCAAGTCTTATTTAATAAGATAATATAAAACAGCAAGTCAAGAATTATTGCAGGGAGTAATTTTGCACAGATCAGATAAATTGAAGAGTCTAAGTGCAGAGTGACTTTTGATCAAGTTTTCATTTCTCCCAACATTATGATCCCTATTATCTCACTTTCATTTTTTTGCACCATCTAGATCCTTCAATTGCAATAGTTAATGACCATCACTCAAAACGCTGGCCTGCATCTTAAAAACTCCTAACTGGAATGATTCAGAGTTATCAGTTTATTTAGTTGATTGTAAATTAGTTAATGGTAGCTTAGCTTAGTTGAGACATAACTTGAATATAAGTTTACATTAAACATGATGAAATTCAAGGCTGAAGGGGTCTTGAAAGCATGTACAATAATTATAAACATAAACTTTCAAACTTCATTTGAATTTTTTCAACTAAATTTACAACTTAAATGAGTATTATTTGACAAATTGTTAACTCTTTAAAGAGTTTAATTATAATAACAACAATTATAGTTGTGTTCGACATTAGGAGAACGCAACCCTAATCTTGGGCTGCCTGTGGTGTTTATATGCGTGAAGATTCTCGATTTTTTGGGGGTTTGTACC
>JAOBAT010011448.1:0-10235 GCA_026413305.1 Hydrozoanthus tunicans | reverse complement strand
ATTTCATACGGTAAAGCTATTTCTTAACCCTATATCTAGACCCTGCATAGGAGGAAGTTCGAAGGGGGGTGGGGGAGGGGGGAAGGGATCTTAAAGTGCTCCGGCCTATAACTCTAGAACGATAAAAGGTATTGAAGTCAAACTTTGAAGTAAAATCGGATATCATGAGAAAATAAATTTTGTTTACTCTAATAGGTGTTTTATTACATTGTGATCCTATTATGACGTCATAATTTAGGGGGAAAGCAATTTTTTAGTAATCCCCTTATTCGTGGCTGAAAATATTTCTCGATAGCTAGTACATCGACTTTTGAAGCTCCGGTTGTGGCTTAGACTATATCTTTCGGAAGAGCTAAATAGTATTATATTTATTTTTTTTTTGATTAAAACCGTTGTCATTTGTGAACTCAAAATTCGAATAACTAAAGATAATTTCCACATCTAAGTATGCTTTTTAATCAAAAAAAGATTGGTAAATTTTGACCGAGCAGACCGGGAACTGGTAACCTGTGACGTAGCAACAGCGAGTTATCAACCTCGCACCCAGGCTCATTTCACTCTCGTGAAAGGACCCTGGTTGTGGCTTGTCACGTGTCACGCGGAATCCGCGCGGTAAAAAAATGCAGACACTAGGGTGGAGTGGCAAAGCAGCATCATTGTGACAATGATGATCATGTCTATGGTAGGGTTACGCCCAAATCAGAGTTCACAGCAAAAAAACTCAGGTTCGTCTAGCGATTCAACGGTAACAAAAACTGCGTAAAAATAGTTTTCAGAATGTTGACTTGTACTTATAAGTTTTGCACTATAAAAACATTTGATGCTGATCGCTGCAGAAACATTTTCAAGTTACGCAATGTCACTTTAATCATCCTTCTATCAACGACGATCGATTATTTTTTTGAACCGGTGCCCGTAGAGTTTAATAAGCGATTTTCCGTAACCCGTCGGGAGAACCGCCAAAAGATCATTTTTAAAGAAAATAAATGTTTTGGCCATTTACTTCAGCTCTGTGAATTTGTTAGATGCTATAATTTAAGGTATTTTGTATGCATGGTAGAAACTAAAAAAATTCCGGTTGTTCAATAAAACTCAATAATTCTAATTATGAATCTCTCACAAGGCTGTCAAGAAATTGGTTGTGATAATTTTGGCTGATTCAAGAAAGTACGAGGTGCTAATTAAATGTTTGATTGTCTTATTATGGATTCGGTAAAATAATTGAAAGTTAGGTGCGCGAATATTTTATGGATCGAGTTATAGACATCGAGTTCCTATATATAAAAGGATAATTAGGATAGAGTAGCTCGGTGAATTTGGCAGATAACCAAGGTATACTCGGAGTCAAAACATTGTATCACAGAATCAGATTTACGGGATGAAAGATGTTGAACGTTGTAGCAGAAGACTGTTCGGCTTCTATCCAATTGTAACAACAGGAAAATCTCAACATTTTGAACTTTGGTCAGTGTAGGAAGCCTGCAATTGTCTGCATCCTCCCTTAGAGAGTATTTTTTCTCCCAATGACAAAGTTGTTCTCATTACTTACCCTCACTACGGAATAACATTGAAAGCGTGGCACGTGACCAGCCGCAACCAGGGTCCTTTTACGGAAGTAAAATGAGCCTGGGTACGAGGTTGGTGAGTTATGTGGTTTTTGTTTAAGAATTTTCATTTCATTTGTTTCAAGGGAATAATTCATTGACTAAAGCTATAACAATGTGACTATTTTAGCGAGAATTGAATTTTTTTTAATAAAAATGATTGTCACTGCTTCATGCTTCCTGCTACGTCATGTGCCTCCTGTTACGTCATCATCGCACGCTTCAAGCCTAAAAAACGTAACAGGAACGGCGAGAAAAGATTTTATTTTCGAAAATTACTTTTATCAAAGGGTTCTTCTTTTCATCTGGAACCTAAGAAAATAAGCTTACAGGAACTTTAACATTTCGATGCTGAGTCGATATTTTAACACTAACTAGTTAGTTTTTAGTTTAGTTGGTACTTTCAACAAAAACGCTTCATCAACTTGACGTCTCCATTCATTTTTAACTAATTATAAAGAACAGCTGTGTTGGTATCAGCATGTGTCAGCACGTTGTTATTACGTAAAATTTTGTGTTGCGCTAGAACTATGATGTCAGCAATTTTAGAGGTATTGAACCTATTTCGTCAGTAATGTATAACAAAGGCTTATTTCCTGGCTAAAAACGGCTTGGTACTTATTAACAAAAATTCACGAGAAAAGTGTATGTAAAAGTCAAAAATGATAAAAGATTACCGTGGTAACAACAGACACCCTAGCCGCAAAGTTTCTGTTTTCCATCAAATTAATTTGGGAAGTCACAAAATTTGATAGCAATCGGATGAGTAATTAGAGAACGGCGCCTCCTTGCATTGAGACCCGATCGCGGGCGGTTGTTTTTGTCGCCGATCTGAGAAATGATGCAGAATATACAACTAAGAGCTTGGCAATGCAAGAAAATTGCATTTTGGCTTTGAAATTGCAGAAGTTGTAGGATAAAAACGATGAGCCTCAACCAAAATATACATGTGGTTGTTTAAAACATAAAAATTGGAAACCATCCCAAGCCTAAGGTAACGAGTACAATATTTTTCGTCATGAGGTAAAGTAGAAAACGATCTCGAAACTGATGCATTTTACACCAAGAACTGTACTACGCATGCGTATGTCTTGTAAGAGTTAATTCACAGCAACTGCAGTTAGACGCCGTCAGAAGTAATCAGAGGTCAATGAAGTGCGTTCGAAAAGTTCTCTCCACGCTCGAAGAAAACCACGAGGCAATACTTCCAATCTGCCGAAACAACTCAACAACCGATAAAAACCACTAGGAAATACTTCCAATCTGCCCAAATAACTCCACGATCTAAAATCACGAGGCAATACTGGACATGCCCACGCTTGATGTCAGAGGTTCTTATAAATTCAAAATGGCGCCGATTTGGAACAAAAATGTTATGAACGGCGACGAACGGCTTGGTAAACGCACAAATGACCACAGGCAACCCGACTCGTCGACCCTTCGAACGCAAAAATTACATAACATTATATTATGTTTAAATCGTTAAAAGTAAAAAAGAAAAAAAAATACTTTCCGAAAAAGATGCTTAGAAAAACATTGAAATTATACAATAACCAGATCTAATGACACAACCAAGGAAGAGTTAAAAAAGCAACAACATTCTGACTAAAAGCAACGGGTATGGCAGCAGAGTTCTCCAAGACGAGAAACGATTTTAAGCTTGGGCAGAAAAACCTCCCGAAGCTTACGTTTTATAAGACGCCAGAAAGCAGCGAGGGACGAATACGAGGACGTAAGGTTCCTCGCGTCTGAACTGAGCGAGTTAAAGAGCAGAGAACGAAAAGGAGATCGATTTTACAGAAGTTGGTTTTTGGCAGTTTAAGTTTAAGATTACCTTCAGTATCTCCCGGATGTATCGCACTTCTAGGCGGTTTAACGAAAATTAACTCGCACGCTAACCGCTTGGCCATTGCGCCGCCAACAAATAAACACTATAAATTTCAAATGTCTAGTCTTATGAACTTACTTGTAAGTGTTAACGTTTTTCCCTTATAAGAAGTGGCGACGATTTCAACGAAACTATAAAGAAAAATAGACGGGGAAACATTTAGGTACAAAATACAGTTTCGTTGTTTATTCTTAAAGATAGAGAAAGGAAACAAAATCTAGTTATTAATTTCAGTGTTTCCATTTCTCCATGGTATCATTATCAATTAGAAACTAAGATAAGAAGTAGAATGCGCGTATTTTAAATTAATTGCGTTTTTATAAAGTTTATAATTTATATGCTCGAAGTTGATATAGTTTGTAATCCCCACAGCGTTCTTGTAGGTGTCGCATGGTTTAATTTATATAGTTTGTATCACACAATTCATAGACTTCACGTTGCTGCTTTAGTATAAGTATATGGGTTCTCTGTGCTTCAATAAATCATTAAGGCAACTGGTTGTAGCTAGGCTGGGCGTAAGGAGATATTAACTTGCTTAGGTTTTAATCAAGTCGGCTTCTCGATCCTTGGCCTTTGAAAGCGAATCATTTCTCGCCCGTATTTGTTTCCGCGCAATTTTAATTGTTAGTTTTTTCTTAAAACAGGACTTCCTCGGTTGAGCAAAAGATTGCCTAATCGGTTGTTTTCCGAAACACATTAACTCACTAAGGTTATCAAGTGTGTATTTTTAAAGTGCTGCTACTATTAATAGACGATACGCACTGAACAAACAAGGTTATAGTTATCAAAATATCGACTCACCTATCAGCATGACGTGTGTTACAGAATTAAGGCGCAGATTATATGAACTATAAATTAATATGCTTTAGCTTTTAGAGCTTTTAGAAATGCCAAGCGCTCACACGTTGTTTTTAAACAAAAACAGACTGAGAGAATACCGACGTACATTCAAAATCGGTAATAGGAAATTAAAACACAGTTAACGAGCAAGAATATTATAAGGTTTTATTATGTATGCTAATAACTATTCGAAAAAAAAGTTTTACAAGGAGTTTAATTTGTCTGTCGAAGTCAGATTATCATAAATATGAGTCAACCAAAGATCGTGTGTTTTGTAAACCTCGTCAGCCTCAAATTAACGAAACTTTAATTTAGAAATGTTTGCGATGATGCTAAGAGAATAGTTAGCTAAAATATAGTTACAAGCCTGGCGCAAATCGCCTTCAATTTCCTGTTTTCAAAAATTGTTGTTTTTCTTCTCTTACAAGTCAATTTCTTAGATCAAGTGCAACGAGACGAGTTCTTTGTTATGTGCTTGGAACCCAAGTTTTCGCGCAGTTGTAATGACGTAATGCTAAAAGCGTCTCCAATATCTTGTTACAGCGGGTGATCTAATTGGCTAATGTTCAGCCTAAACAGAACCCGATTGGCTGAATCTGAACACAAAGAAAACACTTAACGCTCGTAGCAAACAAAAATATTGAAGTCCTTTAATCAAACGCAACTTATCATTCGTTTTGTCCCCAATGACCAAAAAAAGTTATCGAAAAAACCATGTGAGCTAGTGTGTTTTGTTTGGTTTTTTATGTATTTCGGGTAAACGGCGGTTTATGACGTAAAATAGCAAGATGTTTTTAAAAAGTATAATGCACGCATTTAAATTAAAATGGTTAACACGAGTTCAATCATTTGTTCTTTGGAAACAAGTTAATTGTGAAGGTGTTAACCAGACTTTGACTTTGAGATGCATTAGACTTGGCCGGAAAACATACTTTTACTGCAGCTAAGATTCTGCTGTATTGAACTAACTGAACTTTTCCTTTTGTTGAAGAGCATAAAAGTTTATTTGCTTGATAGAAAGCTTATCAAGCTTTCAGAAATAGTTTACGCCATAGTTGTCGAAATCAAAACATCGCGCTACAAACGAAACAAGAAGGTATGTCCAAAAAGCTCTTGAACCTTGCTAAAACATTGTTTGTAATAAAAACATTTGCTTGCGAAATTAAAAGGAAAAGAACCATGAGGCACTGTTGTGCAACACACAAAAATATCACCCTAATGACAAGTTTATCCAGCTAATCAAACTGTTTTCGTCTCAATGCATGACGTATGCTAATGAATGAGATTTTTTTAGAAAAATATTATGTGGCTTCATATGCCAAAACAAAGAAAACTGCTAAAACTCATTTGTTAAGTGACCAGAAACTCGTTGTTACAAATCCTTCAGCTTGTTCTGGCATGATGAGTGAAAAATTATCACCCGTTTTAATATCATGAAAAAACAAATCCCAGTACGTGAGGCATTTGAATATTTTATTTTGCATAAAAAATATAGCTATGAAAGCCAACTTAGCGTATTCAGATGAAAATAGACTTGAACACAATTTGATAATAAATATTCATAAAGACATGATTTTCCAAAACAGAGATAGGAAATTTAGAAACTTACTCAACTTCCTTATAAGGTGTTGGATCAAAGCAGCTTTTTCCTTTTAAAGGCAAGCTATACTTGTGATTTGCCGGCAAAACAACAAGAAAAACCAGTGGAATGTTTTCAAAACAAAACGTTGTTGGTTTAACTTGTGGTTTTTTTTAAGAGAATCAAAACAAAAACAGATAGTCGCATATTAATTAAGGTTAGGACGTGATGTTTTGGAATATTAGATAAACTCGATACTTTCACAAGCAAGCTACTTATATGATGTCAACACAAAATACGGAAGGAAAAAATATCCTTGTTTAGGAAATGCAGCACCTGTATAAATACATAATTTTACGGTTAAATCATAAGAATTTTAGGCAAGTTTAACCTTTTTCATAGCGATTGCAATAAGTCCAAAGAATGTACGTGACCGACCATTCAGGCCATATACGGTAAGTCTAATTACAGGTGTGCTATAAAAGCATAACAAACATCAGTGTTTTCAGACACAAGCAGTTGCTGGTAGGAAAGCCAAAACAAGAATCGGGAGCGCAAAAACTAACAAAAATTTTGGAAAGAGATTTAAATTTTTATTACAACTGCTCACTGAACATTGTAGACTGAGGATTTTGGGGAAAGAATGTCTTTTCCAGTTAATCATAATTCGTTCAAGCTGGATCACACAGAAAATTACGAAGGAAACGAGCCGTATTTCCAACATGCTGAGAAGAAACTACAAAGCAATGAAATCAAAATTCCCGAAAATATAACCTCACAAACAGGGAAACTTGACGTAGAAAGAAAGCACGTGTGCTGCTCGAGTAGAAGCTCATCCTTCTCAGAACTTACCAATAGATCTCGAAGTGATTCCGCTCTTCGAGTGGATCTTAATCAATACACAGACAAGGAAGAAGACATTAGTGTGCTGGGATTCTTTGACTTTCATCGCAGACGAGAATCGATCGAATTTGACAGAGATTGGTCGTGCGTGGCTGCCGCTATACAAATGAAAGATGACAGTGGAACCAGCTCAAAATGGAGCAAGGAACACATTTTAGTACAGTTCTTCGGCTAAAAAGCTTTTAAACAAGCACTTAAACAGTTCCTTAAAGCCTGTATCAAATAAATGTGCTGAACGGATCAAAACCCTGGCCATGTGTTGTTCTTTCGAAAGAAAAATGGAAAAATATCTATTCAGAAGAAGGAAGTAAATACCAAAGTTTGAACGAACTTGAAAAATATTTAATTTTGAAACTTAACAATTTGTTCTGACTGATTGTTATTGACCGTGCTCTTCGCAGTGCAGTGTTCGAGCGATTACCAACTTAAATTATGTCTTTATACTCACTTAGTTTCGTGACCAACCAAAATAATTATGGTTGTTGTAAATAGGGGTGTGTATATTTCGGCAACTGTAAATGTCATTTTCAAAGTTTTTAAACAGCTATACTTGTCGGAGCAAAGTGAGTAAAAAAAACTGTTATAAAGAAATAAAAATGTTTCTTACTTAATTGCGATCAGTTTTGTCCTCTGTTCATACTTTGTTATCATTCATTCATTTTTTTATCTCTCAGGAAGGAGGGATGGATGAGGATCAACTATGTAACAAAATCATTGTTTAATAGTTATTTATTCCGTGATCATTTGTTCCTTCTCCGAACGCTAGCTAGGAAAACTTTGTCTAAGAATTAGTAGATCCTTCTGGGCAAATCTTGCTAAAGTGCCTATGAAAAGAAAAAAATATAACTTTTGAATGATTTGAGCCAAACTTTGAGCGATGGTATCATCAGCACAAGTTTGGCTTAAACTCATCGAAAGCTTACCGATTTACAGCAGATTTTCAAAATTATGTGAGTTTTGCTGAGTCAATAGTGACGTCATCATTTGAATACATTTTAAAACGTCGATACCTTCAGAACCAAAAAATAATTTCGCCGCTATTCCTATTTAAGCATGGTTTATCCACTGAGGTAAAAAAATCCTTCATTTCTTAGGAACTTTAAAGTCCCCATAAAGCTTATGAAACCTTTTCTCGCCGTTCCTGTTACATTTTTTAGACGTGAAGCGTGTAATGAGATGACGTAGCAGGATCAGGCAGATGACATAGCACGAGGCATGAAGCAGAGGCAATTTTCTTCTGACTAAAATAGTCACATTGTTGTAACTTTAATCAATGACTTGTTCCTGTGAAATTGTTTGAAACAAAAATTTTATGACTTTTTGACAGAAATATAATTTTTTAAACAAAAACCACATATCTGACTGCTGCTACGTCACAGGTTACCAGTCCCCGGCCTGCTCGGTCAAAATTTACATTCCAACCTTTTTTTGATTAAAAAGCATACTTAGACAAGACGTGAAAATTTATTTTGGTTATTCGAATTATTAGTTTACAGATGACAATAGTTTTGATTCAAAAAGTAAATAATTAAGCTTGATAGGAACTTTAAGCACTAGGATAGATGAGTACTGAAACCTAAACTAGTCAAGACCAAAATCAACATAGAAATTCGTTAGTGTAGCTGTAACTAAAAGGCCAATTTACACGAGAAATTCTTCCTTGACAAGTATGCCTTGACAAGGAAAAATTGCTCGTGTAGATGGAGAATAGTGGACAAATTTTCCTGTTCAAGGACAAGCTGGTACGCTAGATTTTCATTGACAAAGAAAAAATGTCAGGTCTGAAATTTCCTTGTTTAGACGGAAAATTAGGAAAAATGTGGCAAGGATATGACGCCCAGGCGCAACTGAAAACTTTTCAAGGGAAAGCTTGTAAAGAAAAAATTGTTAATCATTTGCACGAACAATGAAAATGGTCACGCAGTAAACAAAAGAAGGAAAAATTGCTCGTGTAAACGGGGCTTAAGTGAACATTCTAAAAGCAACATTTAAGAGGTACAAACAAACCACCCACCACCTCCCCCGACAAAATTGGGTTCCTTAAAAATGCCATTGTTTGGGCTTCTTCCGTTACAGGGAGACAGCATGAAGCACAAGGCGTTTTTCATTAGGCAACAAAAGGCAACACATGGAGACGTTTAAAATCAATTTGAGCCAAATTTTGACAGATTATCAATCTTCGAAATACATCATGCAATTTTAGCCCAGTCAACGTTTGCCTTTTAATGATCCATCCAAAAGATATGGCTTGGAAGCAGGTCTTGATAAAACGCAAATTAGCCTGAACACTAATGACGTTATCAGTCGAAAACATTAATTGTCAACATCTCGATCGGATCTAAGAGATAAGAACTTAGATAAAGAATGGTCCAGTTTAGGGCAAAAGTGGCCTACCGTAAAGGAAAGAAATTGCCCACCTTAGGGTAAGAACGGCCAACCTTAGGATACGAATTGTACATCTCAGGTTAAAAACTGTCCAACTTAGGGAAAGGATTGCCCTTCTTATGGTAAGAATTGTGCCTCTTAAGGTAAGAATGACTCATCTTAGGGAAAATATTGCAAAATTTAGGGTAAGAAATATCTACCTCAGGGTACGAAATACCATTCTTAGGGTAAGAATGGCTCACCTTAGTGTAAGAAATACCCATCTTAGGGTAAGAATTGTCCATCTAAGACTCAAGCTCAGCTGCCCAAAATACGTGTTCTTTTACACAAGTGTAATATAGTAAAGCCAATCGAGTTAAGTAGCCAGGTAGTCTCTAGGTCATGCGATTGTAGAACTATATTTCTTACTATATGTAACCCAGCACGCGAAAACGAGAATGACGAAACAAATTTAAATTAACGCATGTAGTTTATAACATATAAAAAAATAAGTGAGATTTATTTAACTTCCCTCATGACTTAATCTGAGAATATAGTCGTGCTGTTTAAAAAACATCGTCGAAACAAAATTGAATTAATCCCCTTTAACAAATCTTTAAGATACAGAGACGATTTGCACACCAAATTGTTTCTTATAACTTCAGATGAAAGGAAATCACAAATCTCATGATGGATTATGAAATGGAACAAGCAACTATTCTTTAATAGCTTGCAATCCGTGTTGTATATTGTTTTTGTTCTAGAGTTGTTGATCGTTTGATCGAGCTTAACCCAACGCCATCCATTTATTGTTTAACAAAAATGTTAATGATCATAATCATAATCTTTGAAAAACAAATAATTCTTTGAACTTTTAAGTGGTTGAAGTAGTCGTTTTAATCATTAATTTTCTTGTCTAAATTTATCACAACATTTTTTTACAAAACATCAGGAAGATCTAATTGATTTAACTCGAAAGTTCTTGTTGATCTGAAGCAAAGCACACAACGATCATCATTCTGCTAATCTAACTGAGATCAGTACAGTTTGGTGTTGT
>JAOBAT010011437.1:0-10237 GCA_026413305.1 Hydrozoanthus tunicans | reverse complement strand
AAGCTGGGCAGGTTTGGGGCGCCAGTAGAGGGAATAAATGAGAAGGCTGCCAGAATTGCTACAATAACTGGAATCACACAAAATGTAATTTCTACAACAGCATCCTTAAGGACTGGCCTGAAAAAAACAGAAAGACTAAAGTTAGCGTACAGATTGAAGGAACCTGGATAATTTGTGGAATAATAACTATACTTCAGTTAGTCAAGAAAATTAAAATACTATTCATGTTTGGTAGTGTAATGCATCATAAGTACCATGGTATAGTTTATTTGGTCAAATTTCATTGTATTTAGGGGAAATGTGCAAATAACCGAACAGCACCAAAAATACCGTTCAGACAGGTGATTTTTGGTCCCACTTTAGTACCACGTGTGGAAAATTGGAGCTTTTGATATCAAAAACAACTCCCAATCCTTGTTAAACAATCTCTCGGCCGCTAATTGACCGCGTTTTGGGTTTATCACCACAATTTTAGGTATTCCAAACTTTTAATTCTTAAAACCAACTTTTTGAATCGATAAAAGTTGGTCTTACAAAACGTCTTCTAGCGAATGTGCTATAACTTCAAATCTTTCAAAACCTCGGTGGATGAATGTTGAAGGATAGGTATTTGAAATGGTGAAAATAGATAACTGGGCAAATGTTTGTGTGTGATGCTACAGGGGACAAAATTTTAGTGAAAGTACATTATATTAACTTTTGGATTCAGAGTATATCAGGACGGAATTTTGTTTGCAAGCCAGTAAAATTGCTTTCAAACAAATAAAGAAACAAGGAAATTAAACGCTCTTTTGTTACATCTATTACATATTTTAAATCAAAATCAACATGTTTTGGCACTTTTGGGCTTGATTATAGATCATACCGCATATTCTCTCACCGTTCGATACAAACGGTCGTGCGATTTTAAATTACATTAACTACATCTCCCTTCAGAGTGTTTTCTTTTTAAAATATGGAACTTTTTCTATGAAAATGTTTAAGATTACTTCTATAGTATTCATAACTAAACAAAACCTACTCTCCCTGCCGATGAGGGGATGACATTTCGTTCCATGGCGTTTGTACTATGGCAACAAGCGGCCAATCAGAAAGATGTTTTCCAACATCTTGGCAAGGTTACAAAACTCAAATGTCAAAGTTGGAAGGGTTGCGCCGTTGCCGTTGGAGAAACTTTCATCTTTCAAATTTATTACTATTTCGCAATATTATGTACAGTTTATATTTTACTGCCGCAGTTGGCGTGGGTAGCTATTCGAGGCTGGCAGTACTATAAATATACGGAAGAAAACGTTCGTGGGATTGTTTACTAATTTCTTGAGCTTTTCACATAGAATGTATAAGACCGGTTTAGTGAAGACCCTAGTAGATCGTGCTTATAGAATAAATAACACATGGTTAGGCTTCCACCAAGATATAAAAAAACTCAGGGAATATTTAAGTAAAAACTCCTATCCAACACTTGAAATCGATAAACATGTTAGTAGCTACCTTAACAAGACCCTTGGGGAAAGGAAACAACAGGGGAACCCAGATAGTCTTGAGTGTAAATATTTTAAACTACCATTCATAGGACAGTTTTCGAACATCGCACAAAACAGAGTGAACAATCTGACTAAGAAACTCTGTAAGGATGTAAGAATAAAACTAGTTTACAGCAGCTACAAAATCATTAACATGTAGAAGTCGGTAAAAGACCTTGTCCCTAAGGAGCTCCGGTCGCATGTCGTATACAAATTCACATGTGCAAGCTGTAATGCTTGCTATGTCGGGGATACCCGTCGACATTTCGGCACACGCGTTCATGAACACCTTAGAGACAGGCCGTCAAACTGAAGAATGTTGTTTCGTCCATCAAAAATATACATTAGCATTTAAACAGAGTATGTATTATATTAATTCTTAAGTGCATAATGTATACATATATACATATAAAGAGACTACTTTTGTAAAATACAGAACTATTTATCTAAATACATGTTACATATAATAGTGTAGTTAAAAATTCTAATCGAGAAAGAAGAAAAAACTGAAAACAACAAACAACAACTGATTTTGCAGAAATTAAATTAAAATTGACAATTGAGAATAAATCGTATAAATAGTGCATAACTTGTACAGAAAACAAAGTTAACTTTGGGCGAGTTTTGTAATTAAAGTTTGTAATTCAACATAACTGTTCTCCTCTGAAAGTATTTGTAATAGTTTGGTGTGTAAAGTTTTCTTAAAAGAAAATTTTGGAAGTTTTCGGATATGCGAAGGATTATTATTCCATATTCTTGTGCTAGTTCGCGTAAATGAGTTTTTTTGTTTATTCAACTTTGAATAATTTACATAATAATTTCCTTTAGCAGACGATCTGGTCCTATGCTAATGAACCTGGTCAGACGCAATAAATAAATTATTGATATTTGGTGGTGTTAAGCTATTTGATATATCATGCATTAGATTAGACACAGACTTTAAGTAAAGCATGTTAAATGGTAGAAAGTTGGCGGAAAGAAAAAGAGGAACTGCATGAGAGGAATACTGTTCAAAATAGATGAGGCGCATAGCACGTTTTTGAATAATAGTACATTTTTTTGTATATTTTTTGGCAGCATGCCCCAGACATTTATATCGTACGTTAGATGTTGGAGTATGAGAGAGCTGTAAATAATTAACAAGGCTTGTGTTGGAATTAAGTGTCGCAAACGAGCATTAACACCTACAGTTTTACTAATTTTGGAAGCAATGTGGTTGATATGATACTTCCGTGTAAGAGTTTTATCGATAAGTACTCCTAGATATTTTACGTATTATTTATTTTCCAGTGATTTGTAGGTATTACTTTTATTGTCAAAA
This sequence comes from Hydrozoanthus tunicans, assembly GCA_026413305.1. Taxonomy (NCBI): domain Eukaryota; kingdom Metazoa; phylum Cnidaria; class Anthozoa; order Zoantharia; family Hydrozoanthidae; genus Hydrozoanthus; species Hydrozoanthus tunicans. The sequence goes on along the minus strand of JAOBAT010011437.1, from coordinate 7,393 downwards.
CTTTAAGATTAACTTTATAGGTTTTTCGTTTTTGGTAGGGATGAAAGATAGTAAAGTTTGCCTTGTTGATATTTAGGGAAAGTTTATTTGCAATCAGCCAATTTTGTATGTGAAGGATCTCTTGGTTAACAATTTTTTCAAGCGTCTTTAAATTTTTATCTGCAAGTAGCAAATTGGTATCATCAGCAAACAAATAAAATTTGAATTTATGAGATGAATTATAGATTTCATTGATATAGAGAATAAACCATAAGGATCCCAAGACTGATCCCTGGGTCACCCCTGCTGATGGTATTTCTTTATTTGATATACAGTCACCAATTGTGTAGTCTGAGCACGGCCGATTAAGTACAAAGAAAACCAGTCATTACCTATGCCACGTATTCCATAGTGATGAAATTTTTTTAAAAGTATTGTATGATTCACTGTATCGAATGCCTTTTGAAGATCAATAAATAAACCGCATGTAAAAAGTTTACCCCATCCATATTAGTTTGTATTTGGTTCACGATCTCAAGAATAGCATGCTGGATAGAGTATTTTTCTCGAAACCCATATTGCGCACGGTACAACACGTTATGTTTGTCAATAAAACTTTTCATCCGATTATACATCATTTTTTGAAATAATCGGTTAAAGATCGAAAGGAGGGAAATTGGTCTATAGTTTGATGGGTTACTCTGTCATTATTCTTATAGACTGGAATAACTTTTGCGTGTTTTCATTTATTAGGATATATTCCGTTCTCTTCCGAATTGTTAATTATAACAGGCATTGGCCTTGACAAAATATGTCTAGCTATTCTAAGGATATAATTAAATGGGACAAGAATAGAGGCCATGGGCTTTGGTCATTGGAATTGACATTATTTCTGTTTCAATTTCTCCAGAGGAGACTGGTGTAAAAGCAAATGAGAAATGAATAAGGACATTGGGATTTGGTAGAAAGTTGCTGAAAGGGATTGTGGACTTAGGCATTTTAGATGCAAGCTTGTGACCGATTGTAGAAAAATGCTTGTTAGTTATGTTAGAAATCTCTGAAGGGTTGTGCAAGACTTTTTCAGTTTTAGACATTTAAAACCTGCAAATTTTTATAGAGCATCGTATGCCTTTTGTTATCCAAGGTTTACGATATACATTGCAACCCCTCCGGCAGCGAGTGGGGTGGATACAAATTCAAATGCATATTTAGGCAATGAAAGATCAAAGTTTAAATCGTTAGCTTCCGTGATTCTGGTTTCAGTAACTCCTATCACGCTAAACTGATGGTTCAATTCACAAAGGAGATGGGTCTCAAAACTCTCCAAGTGGCATTTTAAGCTTCTAATGTTTGAATGGAATAATGAAAAGTTGCTTGTTTTTAAACTCTTAGTATTTTTGAAAGCGTTGAAGCTATGCGGAGAGAAGTAATTCGATTGGATGTAGGGAAATAGTCATTAATATCGCAGGTATTAGCTGTGTTGAGCGAGAAAAAGTCTAAATCATTAAAGCTAGTTAAACGAAAAAGTCGAACGAAAAGAGAGAAAACGGATGTAAAAATGGTTTCAGACTTTTATTTGTGGATAATACAAATTCATGATAGGAAAATTATTGTCCTTCGGTGCTGTGTTCGTCTTGAAGTTTTTGGAAAGGATTATAAAGGATAAATTGTCGATCCGAAGTCTCCAGCCTTTCTCTCTTTCTCTGGGTGCACGTGCATCACCCCGTTTTCCGAAAAGTTCCTTTCAGAAATGACGAATACGGAATAAAATAAAGTAAAAAGTAAAAGAGGAAAATAGAAAGAGTGCACTAAGGCGCCTTCAAACGCATGCTAGAGCCACCAAGGGTCAAGAGAGGCTTTCTTAATTCTTTCGCCATAAACTGATTATGCATTCAGCTCGAAGATGTTGACCTAGACCAAGCTAAGTGGTGGAGCTGTATCCGCAAGTATCCGAGGTGGCTTGAGTTTGGCATGTTCTTTAGAAACACTTGACTAATCAAATGACAGCTGGAGATAGCTCAGCTAAACCTTTTGCGCGGATTTATAGGGTAGGGGCCAGTCGGACCACGGCCTCCCTTTCCCCCTTTTTTAGTGGAACAACGAAATTTCATAATTGGCCATATTTTGGAAAAAGAAGAGAATATCCGGCCGGACCAACTTTTGACCCGGGTTTTTTAATTGTTACTTGCTGAAGACATGCATGTTTCACCGTAGAGTTTGTTTCGTTTTTTGTTCACGCGCCATTTTGCATCCAAGAAAAGCTAAATTTCAAAATTTTTCGGGGGAACATTCCCCCGGACACCCCTTGTTTACTCGTTTCCTTTTATTGTTCTAGGAAATTAAAACAATGGTCATGATAATTTTTTTTCAATCGCGAATGAAAAAATGAAAAACAGGGTCTGCTTATTAATCAGGTTCTTAACGTTTGGCTTGATACCGTAATATTTTGAAAGTTCCACGTACCCTTTGTACCCTACATGTACTTTTTAAAATAATCATGTTGTGAGTTTACGAATTAGGCTTTGTGAAACGCGAGCAGAGTTTCAGGCACCATGAATCCACAGCACTGGGCGGGCTTTAGTCCTACCGATAGTTTTGTCGAATATAACAGATATTGACGACGAAAACTTCGATAAAATTTTGTTTTGACTCATAGATATACATGCATTTCCGGCAATCTCAGAAGTTCGAATTTTGAAAATTTTCCGGGGGTGCATTCCCCGGACCCCCAAACTCCGAGAAACCTTGCACCTTCGACGCTCGTTACATCATCTTTCTGTATGCGCGAACTTAGACCAAGATCTTCACATAAAAGTGTAGAAATTTAACTTTCCAGTAAAGATTACTATTAAGGAAATGAATACTACTTGCCTATGAATACAATCTATAACCATTTCAGCCCACACCAAATGTATCTTTTAAGGACTGCTGAAACAAGGTCCGCTTAAACTTGAGGTGCACCTCCTCGGAAAAATGCTGGCTAAGTGCCTGAACCCAGAGAGTATTCGTTCTGAAATGAATCTCGATCTTGTATTATGTAAACACCGCCTTAGTGCTGCTTTTTAAACCAAAAATACTGATACTAAAAAATCAAAGGTTGCTACCATATATCGTTAATAACTATACTCAATCATCAAGTGCCGATTTGCATATTCCTTTATCCAAGTCCTTGTACTTCCCCTACCTTAATTCGTTGACTTATAATCTTTCCTAAACTGAGGCAAGTTTTAAACACTTCTCTAAATGGAGGAAGCTTATGAAATCATGGCAAAAATCTAACTAATGACCCGTCCACACTAACCCGGTTAAATTTGAAAACGGACAAATAGGTGCGAAAACGAATAAAATGTTTTGCGTCCACACTAGAAGCCGGATGAATTGTTTCGCGTCCACACTAATGCGATCTCCGCCGGATAATAAATAAAATTACACTTGAGTCCGCGATTATTTTTCTTCCCGCCACCTTTGAATGTTGTTTTGTTTTGGCTGGGAAACTAAAATGGCCAAACAAGGCAAAAAATGTAAAATCGACAACTTTTCATCGTCCGATGATGAAGTTGAATTGTTGTTGAACGTGACAACCGACTATAAGACATCCAAATCGATGGAAAACGTTCACTGGGAGTCTAAAGAATTGAACGAACAATTCGCGCTTCTGTCGAGAGTACAAGTCATATAGTGCAATATTTAGCTCCAAACAAGTGATTAAAGTTGATATAACACACAAAGAGACCACAATCATACCGACCGCCATGTTGGATTCGAGGTTGCCATGGCGACGAGCCGGGAGCGTATTCAAAAAGCTCCGTATTTCAAAAGATTCGCGTCCACACTAACACGCTTAGCCGGCGTATTCAAACTTATCCACTCCGGAGAGCGTATTCAAATTTATCCCTATTCCTGAATGAACCTATCCGGATAATTGCGTACGCGTAGTGTGGACGGAAGGTGTATCCGAAGAAAAATTGATGCGTTTCCAAATTTACCCGGGTTAGTGTGGACGGGGACTAAGAAATCAAAGAAATCTACTGCGTATGCCCTTTGTAGCTTTCCCCTCAATCTGTTGTTTGTGTATTATAAAATGTAGCAGCATCGTGTACATTTAAGTTCTTCAATATCATTGTCCTTAGCTGCTCTTCCAACTCGTCAATGACTGTTGTGGAGCTAAGCAAAGAAGAAAAGAGTTTTTTAAATTACATTGCAAATAATTTTATTTACAAAGATACATATTTGCTATTACCTTTGGAGTGTTTGGATAAAGCAACGATTACCCTGCATCTAGTGGCACTTCTTGTCCATTCAAGTCCAAATTTTTCAGAGTGAAATGGATACATGCACGGTCGTATTAAATGTCAAAGAATCTGGCTCTTTGAAACATGCTGCTCGACACAAGATGAGACTTGTTTCTGGAACAAAAAACGAGAGCGTTGCTTACGCTCGATATCTTTTGCACACGATGTCAGGGAAACAACCTGCACTTTCGTGATTTCTGTCACGAACCACAAATTTCTCCTACTAATGATTTCGAACTGATACACAGGTTGGGAACAACTGAAAAATTCATCACTTTGACAAGCGCAGCACGACAAGTTCAGGTTGTTTACAGTCATTAACGTCTATGCAGAAAGTCAGCAAGTTTTGGGTTTTCAAAACTACTAAAAAGGGCGAGATAAAAACAGGTCAAATATATTCTATCAACAACTAAAGCATGCCCTCACAAAAGCCAAGAGAGTATTTCATTCCGAGTTTTACGAAATCTGATTTGGTAGGCTCCCTGTGGTGATCTAGATCAAGCCCAAAAGAGCCAAAATGTGTAATTCTTTTAAAATCAAAACAGAAATGATGTGCATCAAAAGAAAATTTTTTTAAGCAACTTTACTGGCTTGCAAGTTCCAAGAAACACGGAATCCATCTTGGGGTACTTTGAATCCAAAACTCAAAAATAACAAATTTTCATCATATTGCGTCCCCTGTGGCGTCGCACACAAAACATTTGCCCAGAAATATTTTTTTACCATTTCAACATATCCTTTAACATTCATTCACCGAAGTTTTGAAAGATTTGAAGCACGTTCGCCAGAAGCCTTTTTGTAGAACCCACTTTCATCGATACAAAAAAGTAGGTTTAAGAGCTAAGCTTGGAATACTTAGAAATATGTGATAAACCTCAAACTCTCTAAATCGGCAGCCACGAGATTGTTTAACAAGGATTGGGAGTTGTTTTTGATATCAGACTCTCCAATTTTCAACACACAGTCACTAGGGTGGGACCAAAAATCACCTGTCTAAGCGGTATTTTTGGTGATGTTCGGTAATTTGCATATTTCTCCTAAATACAATGAAAATTGACCAAACAAACTATACTATGGTACTTATGATGTATTACCCTACCAAGCATGAAAGTATGAGAGAAATCGATTTTTGAGGTTTGCCACCGTATGTTTGATTTTTATAGATTACTACTCTTAATATGGAAAACAAAATAAATAGCATAACGTTTGGGTGATTTCGTCTTACCATTAATAAATCTAGATTTGAAATTTTGTGGAGAACTTAAATAAAGTAACTTGACGAACCGGCAGAAGGTTGTTGATAATATCTTATGTAAATGTGAGGTGTGTTGTGCGATACAAATGTATCGTTCATGCTGCACCAACACAAATTTTTGGCAAAAGAAACACTTGTGAACTTATGCAGGGTCGCACACCAAGCTATTCTTACTCATGGGCATTCTTGTTGGCATGTATGTAATTTGCAGTTCAGAACTAAAGTCACCGCAATAACAAAAGATGGCAACACGCAGTGCATTATGGTTAAATATACCAAAGTATGACAAACTTGTAAACAAAAATGGCTGCTTGGAAGCCGCGATTTTCGCACTGAGCTCAACAAAAATATAATGTTTAAGTGTGCAGTTTGGGGTGTAGTCACAAAAGTTGGATCTCTGATTTCACTCGTTCCCCAAAGATGGAAAACGGAAGAAAACATGGATCAGAGCAGATAGTTTGCATCAAAATAGCTATACAAGTGGAAAGCAAGCGATCGAGTGTGCAGTGCCCATTTTCGAAAAGGCCACAGGCATGGGCCGAACATTATTCCCTCTATTTTTCCTAGAAGAGATTTAATAAGTGGTGTACATTTCTAGCTTTCTTAAAGAAGATGTGTATCCCAGTAAAAAAAAAAGCGTAGAGACAAACTTGAGCGAGCCCGAAACTGAAGATGCAGAACCACACGGAATCCTGTCGCTACGAAGTAACAATAAGCAAATCTTTGGAAAGGAGAGCTCAGAAGTGACAGCGAGGGAAGTTTGTGCATATACATGCAAAACTCAAGTTGACAATTAATTTGCTTGACTTTAGAAAAACAAAGAGAAATTGAGTGCTTCGGAGTGAAGAGGTTTTTGCTCTCAGATTCCGGTATGCGTTTTTACACAACAAAAATCAGTTTTTCAGCTTTCAACGGTTGTACCAATGCACAAAAACATCCATCGTATCTCATATCGAGAGGAATGCCTCATGATCTGGATCCATTACGATTGGCTTATGAGTTAAATATGGCTGGCTTATTTGAAAAGGACCTTGCTGACAGATTTCACATCACACAGCCTGTTCAAAGTGTCCCAGATTTTTTCGACTTGGATCGATTTTCGGAATGCACGATATCAATTGCTTGAGACAGTTGAGCTTAATAGCAGACCGCAATGAGTTACAATAGTATTTACCCAAATGTTTCAAGCCAGACCATGAAAATATGATTTATTCAATTTTCTCGTTATCTACCACACTAGAAAATGTTGCTTAACTAATTTTATTTATCTCAAGTTTTTTCGAGCGTTTGAAAAACTTTGCAATCTCTGTCAACATTCAGAATCTTCGGAAACGGCTTAAAAACGTTTCTACAGCATTTTAAAAAATCTTCGAAAAATCGGTCGGAAGTATACCAGCGTTCAATCAGTGCCGAGTTACTTTGTTCTGATTTAAGAAAAAAAATGCCCCCGTTGGTATTCAATTAAATTCAAGTAGTTTTGGCCTCTATGTTCAATAAAATGCATTTCCCGTTTCTATGTACTTTTTTTAAACACTCGGGGAACCATTTGGTCGATTTAATAGAAACGCGTTTAGGGGTGGACCATTTGATTTTTGAGGAGGTTGGAAGAATTGAGAAAAAAAATTCTTGCAGAGCTGTCACAACGCTAAAAGAAATCATGCAACTTAGATAGCCAAGAAAAAAAAATGCCTGCACAAATTGCGAGGCAAAGAAAATCCTACCATCCCAGGAAATGCTTTACGGAAGGATGTTCCCAGGGCAAATTAGGAAACCATCCAACCCCTTTTATGAAATAACCCAATTAGTACGCGCGCTGTGATTGGTCGAGAGCGCAGAAAAAAGTAATCTGTAAGAGAGCACACGGAAT
>JAOBAT010011426.1:0-10238 GCA_026413305.1 Hydrozoanthus tunicans | reverse complement strand
AATCCCAACCATATACAAAGCTTTCTTCCAAAGCATATCATGATCAAGGCTGTCTTTTTACTTTGCTGGAAAACTGCTATAAAATTTTAGATTCCTAGTCAAAAATTGCTGTTGTTAGCTAGAAATTATTGGGGAGGGGGGCAGACCCTCCGACCAAATAATTGTTCATAAGAATAAATTTTCTTGGATATTCTTTAATTCCATAAACATCTATTAGACTCTTAATCTTCATTTCTCCTTTAAATTAGAGGTCTTTAGCAAATTTCTCCATATTTCCGTCTTGACTAGGTTAATGATAATAATAATATTAATAGTGATATATAATCTCTACAGAGAAAAGCTCCTGTCACTCAGTGAGTGTTTTTCAAGGAGATCCTCTGGTAAAATAAAAATAAAAATATAAACTGGCTAAAATATACATTATAAAACTAGAACTAATCTAATCTAATCTGCAGACACCATTCTTATTTCAAAAATTATTGGGGGGAGGGGGGGGCTTTGAATTTTGTTCGATTGAACACAATACTTACTATGGGAGGGAGGGAGAACGAACGACCTCGGTTTTAAAGTTTTCAGTGAACAAAAATCTTAATGAAGGGAAAAGAGATTGCTAGATTTTGGGAACTACATGAGCACAATGCTTACTTTGGAAGACAGGGGGACGGATCTAGGCTATAGCCTTTGGACTAAAGCACAGTGGAGAGGAGAACTTGGATCAAAAGTTACTAGTAAATACAGATGGGGAAAGGACAGAGCGAGACTTGGCCAGACTGACCATGGTTTATACGATGGAAAGGCGACGATAAAGGTTTTTACGTTTTAGGTAAACACAGTGCTTACTGAGTAGGGAGAGGGGGGGGGCGGTTAGGGATGGATGGGGGAGGGATAAGGTACAGAATTTATTTATTATGTATTTTTGCATGATCAAAATGTATGCTATGGAATGAAGGCCCGAGATAGATCTGGACGTTTTGCATAAGTACAAAGAGTACTGTGGAAAAGAAGTTAAAGATATGATAATTTATTTAACACGGTGTTTACTGAAAGGGAAAGGCGGAGGGGAAAGAACTTTAGTTTTGTATGACCAAAGTGCTTCTTATGGAAGGAGGAGGAGCTGAATTCTTTTTCGAGCACATTAGGCCGGCGCTCATCTCCGGTTGCCTTGTTAAGCGGAAGCGAACTTTGACTTCCCCTGGAAAGGACTCTAATCTATCGCAGATTAGCCTCCACATTTATACGTATACAGCTGAGAATACTACAAATAATTCGGGTGAAATGTATTGCACAAGGACACAACCCATTTGTCTGACTGGGGCTCGAACTCGCGGGCCCCATTCAGACTCAACTGCAGCCGACGAAAAACATGTTCAGACCTCAATCTATTCTTGAATACACGCTTTTTTTATGAGAACAACTTTATAAGAACAACGAAGCTCAGATTGGCCAAAATTTAGCAACAAGCTGAGGCTCGGGCTCGATAGCTATCTATTTTTGAAAGCTTTACTGAACTTCGATCTTTAACTGAACATTAAAGAATAAACAAGAAATGCTTCGCAATTTATAATCTCGGGGAAAATGTCGGCGAATCCACGATAAACTTGACCAAAGTCGTTTTCCAATACACTCGTAAACAATGCAACACTTTTGGCTTAGTTTTTCTTCGATTTAAACGCACATAGAAATAAGAACAAATTAAGAACAATTTGAGGATCTAATTGGGTTAATCTCAAATATGGCCAGTTTAGTGTCAAATACGCTGCAGTTAAGATCTGGAATGAGACTCCAAACGAAATAAGAGCTAGCAAGTCCATTAAAGTGTTTAGGAAAAAATATAAGGATTTCTCCTAAGCCAATAGCTGAAAATGCTTTAAAATCTCTTGAGAAGTTTTAACCGTCCATAATGTTACTTAATTCAGTTCGTAAATCCTGTGTAAATCAAATCTTATCATGTTATCTATCAAACTTACTGCAAATAAAAACTATAACTTATGATTCTGCCTTTAGCTACCGCTGTAAATAATCTCTTAACTCATTGTAAAATAAAGAAGGGTGCAGGGTCGCGAGTCAAACCCCCTAGGGTTGTAAATCCTGCCCCCTCCACCTTTTATTAGTTTATTTTGAATTGTTAATGTAATTGTAAAATGTGGAAAATAAAACCATTGAACCGTTGAAGGAGCTAAAAATATTTTGTTGAATGTACCTATTAGTGCTGATTATAACGCTGTCTGTCATCTTGTCTTACACGAAGTTGCTCACTAGTTATGGCAAGAAAAATAAAAGAGGACTGGGTCGGGTTTGTTGGGTCCGGTTTGTTGTCGTGGAGATATTGCGGCCATTTTGAAACACCAATCGATGAGCTCGTTGTTTTCTTTAGGCTTATCTTTAAAGAACAACAATACTGCTGAAGTTGTTTACTTGATCAGTTGATCGTATTTTTGAGGGAAAAAATGCCAGAAGACCTTTCAAACTCGTATACCATTAGGCCGAACTTCAAACACAAGTAAGTCAAATAGTCTGCCTAGTTTATGTAATTTAATTTTTTAGACTATCTTGTTGTTGGCCAGATTTTGTCCAACAAATATGTTTCGTTCGTAAGAACATCATGTTCGAAGGTAGTAGACTTCTTTTGGTACTTTTGGTTTGGTTTGGAAGTTTTCGAAGGAACTTTTAATTGTGCATTTCAAATCATACCTGAAACTGTTTGACGTTAACTGATAGATAAATTACTCCCACTCTGTCAAAACTCGTCCAACATTTAAAATTACTCTGAGATGTGCATCCAGCAGTGTTGGATGTTTTTTCATTAACTTAAACTGGAACTGAGTTTAGACGGACTTGTTACGGTTGTAATTGGCCTGTACCCGCTGAACTGGAATTTCTGATATTTGCTGACTAAAAAATCAAATGTTCCTCTAATCACTAAGTTTCTTAATGCAACCAAATTGCAGTGCGTACATTATGAATACTACTGCAAAATTTGGCGATCAATGCCAGTACTATAAGCCTAATTGTACTTTGTTTATGCTGTTTTAGTCAGCAAAATAAAAACTTCTCAGAAACTAAGGTAGCTACGCTCTTTCCCCCCCTCCCAACCCAAGAGGGGGGAGAGAAACACCCAGGGAACGAGGTCAATATATCTAAAAAGTTTACTAGCTTGCCAGGCTGTGCCATGCCAGGATGAAAGAGGTTCTCCCCCCCTCCCCCTGCCCCTATTGCCTAACCTAAAATGAAGTCCTTACAATAAAAGTGAACAAACTATCATTTGGAGTATGTTTTGTTCACTGGTTCAAGTTAACAATGACCAAGTTTTTGCCTTGTCTAAATGGCGATACTTCGTTTTTGATGAAACCTGGCATGTATCGTGTCAATGTAACTTAAGGATACACAGGAGACTTTGAATGCTGTTTTTCATTGCGGCCATAAAGATACTCAATCTGTGCTTTTAGCAAAACATTATACATATTCTGAAAGGTAATAGAACAAAGTTTTGATGTCTGCAATTATTTTTTACAGTTTTTTATTCGAAAACAAATAAGAACCATTTTTCTTGAAAACTACATGCTTTTCCTGGAATGTTTATTCTCCTACATGTTAAGACGATAACCGCTGTTTTTTGTTGCAATTTGCTTAGGTCCACACGTTGAGATCAAAAGTCGTGTCTCAGTTTTCCTTTTAATTGCTTTGTTGGTTAGTTATGATTTTTTAAAATTTGACTTTCGAAAATTCACTAATTTTTTTAATTAAACCCTTCTAACTCAAGAAGTAAACAGTTTAAAGAAAAACTGAGACAATGTTTTGGACTTGGGGTATTTTTCTAACACCGTTCTGAATTTCAGTTGAATTGATAAAATACTGAGGGAGAAAAAGCTTCTTGAAATCACGAATTTTTGCTAAAAATCAAACTCAAGAAAAAACAAGTTTTCTATCCAGCAGAACTGTTTACACTGTTTGCATAGAGGTGTTTGTGGCTCACACCTTCATCACCCTGCACTAGTAGTCATTTGACAAGTAATCGGAGCTAGCTGAATATATCTCAAACTATCTGGCTAAAAATACTTTCACAGTTGTAACGTTACAACATTGCATTTATAAAAATTAAAAGTGTTGGTCTTTCTGTTTCTCTGTGCAACTTTCAAACATCAGTGCCAAATTCTAAATCTAACTGCAAATATATATGCTCCGCATATATACATGATACAACAATAACTTGGGTTTCATATGAGAGTGTGGAAAGTGATAATTTATGTGGAATAAATTTTTGTCTGGTATTGGCTTTATATGTATAAACTTCTCTACCTGGCTAAGTATTTTGACAACAAAATATCATAGATAAGACGGACTCATGATGAGCACAAGCATACTGGCAAAGAGAAGCCAAACAACCCGGCAAAATTGCTATGTGCATTAATGTGGCTGGAACTATGTTTTACTACAGGCACTGTCAACACTTTCACACCTCATCTCAGTTGGCCAAATTGTGTTTTTCACTATAACTCAAAAACTAAATTACATTTTAACATGGAGTTTTGGAATATAGAAAGACATTTCCAAGCTGTTCCACATATTCAAAAACTAAAAAATGTTTTATTTCTCCATATTTCAGACTTGACTAGGTTGATGATAATAATAACAATGATATTAATTATAATATATAATCTCTACAGAGAAAAGCTCCTGTCACTCAGTGAGTGGTTTTCAAGGAGATCCTCTAATAAAATAAAAATATAAACTGGCTAAAATATACAATATAAAACTAGAACTAATCTAATCAAATTTTGGCAGGTCTGTTGAAACCATTCTTATTTCAAAAGGGTTTTTGTATTTATAATCAAGTGTCTCAACATTGAAGCAAAAGAGAGTTTACCCCTTCCCTGCCATGGTCGAATATAATATGTGCATACAGCCATCTTAATAAATACCTACACTGGGAATGTGCTTAAGTTAAAGAAGTTTGTTGATAATAATCTTTTTTTTTCTTAAGAATGAATTTTCTTGGATATTCTTTAATTCTATAAACAAAAATTACTCTTTATCTTATATTTCTCCAAATTTCAGACTTGACTAGGTTAATAATAATAATGATAATAATAGTAATAATAATAATAATAATAATAATGATGATGATGATGATGATGATAATAATAATAACATTCATCCTTTACAGAGAAAAGCTCCTGTCACTCAGTGAGTGGTTTTCAAGGAGATCCACTAATAAAATAAAAATGAAAATATAAACTGGCTAAAATATACAATATAAAACTAGAACCTGTTTTAAATGTCTCACTTAACATGCGCCGAATCTAATGCAAATGAGCTAGAACAATAGAATTTCATGCTCATTAGATTCAGCACGTGTGAAGTTCATGTATCTATCTATCTAAAACAGGCCTAATCTAATCTAATCTTGGCAGGTCTGCTGAAACTGTTCTTATTTCAAAAGGTTTTTTGTATTTATAATCAAGTGTCTCAACATTGAAGCAAAACAGAGTTTACCCCTTCCCTGCCATGAGCGAATATGATAGGTTACATACTGTAAAGTTTTAACCAATCAACCAGGAAACATATATATACAGCCTGGTAACAAGCCTTTGTACTAACGCCTGATTGTTCAAGGAATGATCATACTTCATTAAATGGTAGATTAATTGCCAAGATGGCTGCCCATTGCATCATTGTGGCCTAAGGCTTGGCAGCCTGGCAGGGAAGTAGTTAAAAGGCAAACTAGAGTAAACTGGGTTAACTACTGTCACAGTGAAGGTTTTATTTAAGCCATACACCAGCGCCTAAACCTGAATCATTTATGAACCTAAGGTTTCGACCAGCTGCAGTGAAGGCAGTGCTTCATGATGTCTTGAATGAGGAACTCTCAGGGAAACAGTACAATGCTGAAGAGGCTAACTCATGGTGTAAAACCATTTCAGACACAGTTAAAGATAAACTAAAAGGTAAGAAAACTTGCTGTTTTTCATCAGCATGATATCAAGGTCCATGCTTGGATCCATGCCCAGGGCTTTTTTCAGTTCCATGCTTAAGCCCATGTTACTCAAGCCATATGCAGGTTCATACTTGGTCCCATCCATAGATTCATGCCCAATCCAAGACCATGCTAGTCCATGTCCAGATCCATGCTCAGGTCCATTATTAGATCCATACCCAGGTTCATGTCTAGGTCCTAGCTTAGGTCCATTACCAGGTCAATACCCAGCTGGCCCATACTTAGGTCAATGCCCAGCACTCATACCCAGTAAGGAAATGAGCTGACAATGAAGTAGAAAGGAAAAAAACATATGAATCCAGCATTTTACCATCCTAGGAAGCAAAACATAACATCTGGGTGGTGATTCAAAGGTAAACAAGAATTAAAGCTTACAAAATATCACTTGGCCCAACTCAAACTATCTTTATGATGGGGGGGAGAGGTTCAAGGGTTTTTTTATTGGTTAACAATTTATGCCCGGATTTTTTTGTCTTGTAATCTGGAACAGTGCTTAGATCAAAGTTTTGTCATCACACAAAGTCACAATTCATGTTTTGATAAAAAAAAGTAGTCGATCCAATGAAAGTTAACTGTAAAGCTCCAATTTAGGGATTTTTTTGGGCATGCCAAGGAAATTAGGTATTTTTTGGTGGTTGGGTTTTATAAGGCAGGGAGTTTTTTTGGTATGAAGTTTGAACCTCACTTGAGCCTCTCCCCCCCCTATCATGAAAATAGTTGAGCAGGACCCCAGGGATCATTTGCTAAAATACTTTTTCAAACCTCCTTGTTTCAGATTTAGGTCTTGATCGATATAAGTTCACTGTTCAGGTGGTGATTGGTGAACAGAGAGGAGAAGGGGTGAAGTATGTACTTGTAAATAATAACTTGATATTTTAATATTATAATCAAAATAAATGTAATTATATTGTTAAGATATCAGGGTTGTAACAGGCCTGCAACCAGGTTTTTGAGGGAGAGTTGCAATCCAAAGAGGAGATGGACCAGGCTTACCGCCTGGGAAAGTTTGAAAATTAGGTTTTCTTAGAATGAAAAACAACCTTAAAACCCAGATACTGTGTTTAAAAACTTTTCGTCTTTATAATCAATACAATAAATAGAAAAAAGTAGAGGATGATGTTGCTTTTTCAAATGGCTGGTGAACAAAAGAGTGCACTTTTCAAAAGTGATCTAACTTTAAAATACACAGTATAATAATATTTGAATGCAATTGAAAGCTTTTGACTTCTTCAGGGAGCCTTGTTCACGCTAAGTGAGAGTTCTTGAGATGTTAGCGGCCACAGGTATACAAATCTGTTACTGCAGCAAAGTGTCCCAGATGTGAGGGAGCAAGTATCTGCCTGTGTCCTTGTTCAACTCAGGCAGTCACATGTTTGTAAACCTGTGACCACCAACATCTCAAGAATTCTCACATAGTGTGAACAAGTGAGGGGGAGGGGGGGGGGTTCAAGTGCACCCATCACTCTCCCCCTCCCTACTGGCCTGTTGTAATACAGACAGAGGAGCAATGGGAGGTAGCTGCAACCCTCTTCTCAAGCAAAACCAAATATGATTAATTGTTGTGTTTAAACTGTATAATATCAAAATTAAAGCTGATTAAGTAGCCCTTGTGGTCAAAATTCAAAACATATTTGAGGGGAAGTATTGTTCGGGCGATCAGTGTTCATGATGATTTATAAAAAAGGTTTGTACCTGATCTGTTATATATGTATTTATATCCAAATGGATAAAAATATTTTTCGATAAAAAAAAAGTTTTATCCATTTTGATATAATTATATACGTATAACAGATCAGGTACAAACCTTTTTTATAAATCATATGAGGGGAAGCTTTTGCATTTATTACTTACTAGGTTACTTAAGACAGCAGTACTCACTACTCCCTCAGACTTGCATCTGAAGTGAGCTGTTTGTGAATATGCATTTAGAGGAAAACATGGGTTTGATCAAAATAATATTCAAATCACCTTGAAGCTCAGTTGGTAAAGCATTTGCATGAAATTATAATAATAATAATAATAATAATAATAATATTACTAATATTAGTACTTAGAATGATATTGATGTTAATAATGATAATAAATATAGTAATAAGTTAATAATAATTATAATTTATTTGTTTAGTATTCAGTTGGAAAGTATTAGTATAATTATTTCTACAGCTCTGGAACTACCATTGCATTACGTCCACTTGGTTATCTGTTATCATAATTGGTTAACTCTTTAGTTGTAGTTTCAGGCATGGGTGCTTTTAATCAGCTATTATTTTAGGGGAAAATGACCAAAAATAAAACTAGGCTTAGCCCCTCAAGGTGACCTTGGTTATATAATAGTTATTAACAATGTTTGTGCCTTTGTTCAATGTTAGTTGATGGATTTTGGGGCAAACTTTCATATTACCAGTTTAAGTATGTTATGTTTGTGGAAGTGTTACCATAGCAATATGATATAAGCACTCAAAATACCTTAATTTCTAAAATCAATAACTAAAACTTTCTACCTTAATTTTTTTTTAAATTTCAAGTTGTTCTTATTGTAACTTGTTTTCTCACTTTACTGCAAAGGTTTGCTTGCCGATGCCTTTGGGATTCAGACACAGACAATTATGCACAAGATATATTTATGAATGTAAGTAATCATTGTACTATGTAAACCTTTAACTCTTTCAGCCCTAAGGAATTTGTCAACATCTAAATTCTCCTTACAGTAAACAAAAGAAAACAAGCTGGTTAGTTCTGAGAATATGAAATTTGATCATCCACCAAAAACTTTTGAAGATAAATTAAGAAATTCTCCCTAACTTCTCATAGAAATACTATAGACTTAATTTGGGAGAATTTACAAACTCATCTTTGGGCATTCTGAGGGGTTAAAGGGTTAATTAAACTAGTTCCATGCAGACAGAAATACAGAGACGTCAAGGTTGTTTAAGTGGTACAGACAAAGTCTCAACATAATACTAGCTGATAACTGGTGTGAACCCCCTGCCATTGCTGGTAAAGGACCCCCGGGCTGGCAAGAACACTGTGTTGTGACCTTGGGGAAGCCACTTTACCAGATTGTTCCAAAATGGAAACCACTATTCATAACGTTCGTATACCGTTACTGTTCATAAGGTTTTGATATTGTCCTCATTCATAAGGTTCAGGTAGTTGTTGGCACAGCTTGCTTCTTTGCGTTTTTGCTAGCACAAAATCAGGAGTGAAGATTAAATAATTGTTCAAAAAACTTCGAACTGTTGTTTCTAAACAAGGAGTGTTTGTTGGAATTTGTATTTAGTTTGTTTGCACAATCTTCCCCCGGTCTGCTTAGCTTTTTCTTTCATTGTCTATTGTAAATACTTGCTTTCACAATCATATTACGCCCAGGGGCTCCCCAGAAGGATCGAGTCTGTATGTAGTTTCGAAAGCAGATAATCATAATGCCTCCATAAAATCTTGTAAGCTCTTTTTTCTATTGTAAATACTTGCGTTCAGTTTCACAACCTTACCGCGCCCAGGGACTCCACAAGAAGGATCGAGTCTGTGTGTTGTTTCGAAAGCAGATAATCATAATGCCTCCATAAAGTCTTCCAAGCTCTTTTTTCTATTGTAAAAACTTGCTTTCAGTTTCACAACCTGTTGCGCCCAGGGGCTCCACGATAAGGAGTCTATCAATAGTCTATGTTATATGTGTCGTTTGGAAAGCAGATAATGCATAAAACCCCGTAATCGTGCGGTTTGGCAAGAGCGCTGCTATGATATAGGAAGGTTAATCATTTCGTTCGTTTGTGCAGTATCTGGTTGTTTCTATAAACTTTAAAATCATGCAGCTTAACAGCCAGTTTATTGTAATGTTTATTTTTAGTAGTATATCTTGTTAGCCGTGTCATCCGAAACGTGACGCCGGCTATAGCTTCTCGGTTGTTAACAAAATAGTAGGAATTCTTACGGCCAAAATCTTAACCCATAGAACAAAGAAACGTTTCTCACCGACTCCCACAAAAGGTTTCTGTTCGCAAACGTCAGAAGTTACGTTTTTTATCGAGGTTTTTAAAGTAAATGTTTCCAAGCTTTCTGGCAATTGGCAGCATTTGAATTTCTTAAAAGAATGAAAAATGAGTTTATCTACCTTTGGAGACGAGCAAAACGAGTGGTCGCTTTCGGTTCCGGAAAGTTAGAGTAAATAACACCAATCATTTCTACTCTTCAAGACAAGCAAAATGAATGGTCACTTTATTGGGTTTCATCAACTGGTTCAAAA